>JAAGKR010008559.1:0-30766 GCA_011419295.1 Clarias macrocephalus | reverse complement strand
TCCATTTACCATATCTGGAATGCAAGACAAAACCATTCATCTGTAAAGGCTTATGTTTAAGACACTTTGCTTAGAAGGCGTCTGGTTCCATTGCACTTCATGTTACAAACGCATAACCAGGGGTTAGGGGAAATAAGCTCACTGTCATTTCACACATCAAGCTCTTACCTCCTAAACTGCGCCTGCTTCGTTTTACACCCGAAGGAGTGCTTCCCTCCTCCGTAGCTTCTGAAGGGGAAAACACTCCAGAATCACAACCTAGCATGGCTGGAACTTTGGCCACAAGGAACTCTGGCACAACACCTTAAAAAACAAAACACAAACTCAGTCAGAACACAAGTGAACATTTGGGTCCAAAAAATTTATTTCAGCTAAAAAAAAAAAAATGAGGGGGAGGGGGGATTAAAAAAAGTGACGCCTTGAATTGTAAGCATAATTTGTTCTCAGAAGTATGCTTGTACATCAATGCACTCATATCAAAGTGAATTTCTACATAAGAATAACTTGGATGATTCGTTCCACAGCCCAAAAATATTCATATGAAATAATTAATACTTTCTTCACAAGGTCCATTGTTGCAGTACAGTTACTAAAGGGCACTCACTACACAAAATAAAAAATTGCTTTAAATGTGTGCACACACGTTTACACGTTTAACAATGTTATAGTAAACAGTGCACACGGATGCTGACTATATGAGTGACGCACACACACTGGGACTAAGTGTGTATACGTACTACAGTACTCCTATCAATAGCTCGCTTGTTTAACAAGTTAAAATGTACTAAAAAAAATTTGCTCATCTTGCAAAATGCAAACAGACCATGTTACTCTCAATCCAAGGTTCCACTGTAGTAGCTTTTTTCTGCTAAAGATTTTTCCCCTTTCACCTTTTCATCGTTATCAGTAGTAATGCAATAAATACCTAGATCCTGAGCGTTATCAATGAGGGCCTGCAACACAGAAGCCTGAAGCTTTAGTCTCTTCTCTGTGCTGGAGTTCACCTTCTCTGTTCCATCTCCCCAGTGGAAGAAATTCGGGGCAAAAACGATGGAAAGATTGCTGCTATCCATCTTGTTTTCAGCAGATCTTTAACAAAAGAGAGACTGATTAGATTTTCTAGACTTACCATAGTTATGTGAACCTTTTCATCCTTAAATATGTATTGCTTTACTTATAATGTATTGATTACTTAATTGACACAAAAATAAAGCTCAGCTGCAAAACGGGTGACAAAATATTGCTTTGGCAGAAATATTTCACAGAGGAGGTCTAAATTCTTCAGGCAACCACTGCTATTAAAACCGTTAATCAATATAATTAATAACATTTGAGGAGCCAAACATAGCTCCTTGCAAAAACACTCAATGACATACATGAGCTATGTAAAAATTAACCTTTACACACTTAGACACTTTATCTAAACATAACTCCAAGCCCTCAACAAAGGAATTAACCATTACATAATTAAAAATACAAGTAAAAGGTGAAAGTCCATAAGTGTATCCCACAATGACAATTTATGGACGAAAAGTCATACAGAAACATTTTCAGCTCACCTCTGAGAAACCCTTTTCAGAAAGCTACAGAAATATCGCAGTGTGTTTAAATTCTCATGCATCAACACACAGGACAGAAGGAGGGTTGCTGAAGTCCTCTCCTCCGAAGTGGGCAACTCCTGTGCTTTTAGAAAGCTGCTCTGTAGGTCTGTGGCGAGAAGAGGCTCTGGCAGTTCCCTAAAGAATTGCTTCAAGAGTGCTGCGACATCTGAGGGCAGCGCAGTGGACAGGCACTCTTCTGCCTGATCCAACTTCACCTACAGAGTCAAAACAATGGATTCACTGTTTAACATGAAATCACAGCCATGGCCTCTCAACAGAAAGTCAAAAAAGTCAAGTTAGGTCACCCACCCTAAGCGCCTTCACTCGAACTATAGAACCTGATTTTCTAAACAGGCCTTCTGTGTCCAAATGCCCCAGAAGGCATGTACAGGCATCCACTAGGAAGCTGAAAAAAGCAGCAGATGTTAAAGCTGTTGCTGAAATGCTTATTTTATTATACTTATATTGACTTCACATTTTAATCCAGATCTAAACCAGTTATTGATTTAAAAAATGTATAATAATAATTTAAAAAAATAACATACAAAATAGTTTAAACCACCTTACCAGGGTATGTCGCCGTAATCTAGCACATGACAATGTGGCAGACTTTCTAAAGACACCCCAAAGGTCTTCGTCTGAGGGGGAAATAAATAAATATTTAGTGTGCCATCAGCTTAATGAAAAAATTTAATAAAAAATCTGCAAATGTGATTTATTTTAACAAAATGTTTAATTTATTAAAAATTCATCTGTTGTTTTTGTTACTGGCCACTTGCGTTACCTTCTGGTTCTACAAGCCTGCACATGTGAAAAGCGTCAAGATAGCTGTTGAGAGACATTCCATAGCTGTGGGGCACACCCTTGTTTGTAATGTAAATAAACAGATAATTTTAAATCAGCCATGTGAATTAATGGTCTAACCAGTATATGACTCTGTGTTAACCTCAAAACAGAATATCCATGATGTCCATCATTGAAATCAATCATTTTTTTCCAGTTCACCCATGTTTAATTTAGAATGAGAAATGCTTAGCATTTATATGGCTTGCACATCTGTCTCAAATGATCCAATCACAAGCAAACATGACAAACACCTGGTGTTTTGAATGCTGCTTCTACATGTTTTCTATTGAAGGAAGGAGATCATGCACATTTACTGCATCAGTCTTCTGCTGCTTGTCTTCAGTCAGAATGATCCTGCCTTGTGTCGCTGTATGGGCTGAAATATTTCCGCTTAAAAATATAAAAACAAATAAAAACTTATATGTCTAAGAAATCTACAAAAAAAAGTTACTTTCTGCTATCAGATCCCACATGAACGCATTGGTGTGTACCAGTAATGCAGATTAATAGCCGCTTGGGGCATTCACTGATCCAGGCCAATTTCCACGCTCACAAAATTGTGTATTTCCTGGCTAGGACAATGGGGCAGTTGATTAGTCAATTGCTTGTCATTATCCGGCACGCTTTCGCATTCACAATGTAAGAGTAAAGCAATCACGTGCATCCAAAATCCAGACATACTCCAAGTCTACTTCTATGTTTTCAAATCACCGCAGGAGACAAATGCCAGGTGAGAACACCACTCAGTGCGATGAGACACAATACGCAAACTCAGACTCTAAAACATACTAATGGCTTCCCCTGGGAAATGTGGTATGACAAAGGAAGCTGTGTTTGCAAGCAACAGGAAGTAATGGGGCAATGTGGTTACGTGCCATAGGTACAGTACTGTGCAAAAGACTTGAGCCACCACCCATTTCTTTACATTTTACTCCCAAATAACCAGATGTCCTCTGATTTTTTTTTTTATTTGTAGGTTTGAGGAAAGTTTCCTGAAGAAACATTTTTAACACCCATTTTCAGTCCAGTCCCTGTACCTGACAGTTTGAAAGGAATGTTTTTGGTTCTTAAGGCACACACTGACCAGGGAATTATTCAGTCATAAAACATCATCTAACTTAAGGCATAAACCAGTGAGAAACAGGTGCAGATTTAGACAGATGATCAGGGCAGTGATTAGTATACAGATGCCACTGAATTTCAAGTGGTTGGAACAGATGGGAAATTGGGTTACTGCTGACAATTTTTAAATTGTATCTTATGGCCTGTTTGCAGCCTGTCAGAGTAAATAATTTGTTCCCATGTCTTAAATTTACTACAAAGAAATGAATTAGCATTGTCGCCATAAACCTTCAGGATCGCCGTGGGTCTTTGATCATGGAGTTTGCAAGTTTTGCAAGACATGCAGAAAATGGCTCAGAAATTCACTGGAGGTGTGAACCCCTCACATCCAAGACATCTTCTCCTTTAACTTTTGCTGTCTGACTGGTGCTACAGAGCACCGAACACCAGGACAGCCAGTATCAACAAAAAGTTTCTTCTGCGAGACAATCAACCTGACAAACGGTTAAATGTTCTCCCTACTGTGCAATAAAATCTTGCACATCTAAATGTGCATCATTAAGATGTGCAACGATACTAATTTTTATTTGATAATACCCCACATTATATATAAACACACAGACGTGTGTCTTCAACAAACGTCAACAACGTACTTGCCAATAAAGCGCTTTCTGTTTCTGAAATCATAAGCATTGGTTTTTGCTCAAAGATGGCACAATAAATACACATTTTTTCTATATATTCTATACGTCTAAAAAATATTCCAGTTGAATGTGCCTGGAAGACCAAAGCAGGAAGTTGATCATAGTTTTCTTATTTGAAAAAAAAAAACAACAGGATGTGGCTTGATGAACCCTATATTACACATGATAAGTGAAAACCTGTCAAATCTATTAAAAAAATAATAATAATAATAAATAAAAAGGCAGAACGCATGCATGCATCTGAAACTGTTTGCCACTTAAGCAAAAACACAAGGTACACAGTGATACCCAGCTCAGGTTTTAGGACAGACTGTCAGATTGTTTCCCCTTACCGCATTGCCTGGTGTGGACTTGCTGCTTTTGCATTTGTTCCAGTTCTTCGTCTTGATGCCGTAAGCTGCTCGAAGGTGCTGCACAACTGCAAGACGCACCACATTCCTCTCTGCGGTCTTCATACTGCTTCTTCTCCTGAAGTTAACTCACTCAGCGTCGTATTTAAGCTAAAAACAGGCTGCTCAAACACTATATACACTAACTTTACTACAAAAGGTTTGCTTAGTTCGCGTTTTTAACTCGCTCCATAACAAATCCACTTCACCAAACTTCAAAACATCTCGCAGCTAATTACCTGGGGGGGAAAAAACTGTTGCTAGTTACACTAAGCTAACTCGCCTATGCTAAAGTTATACGCGCTCTCAGCTGACCAACCACCTTCCGTTTCTGCTCAACATTCTGCCGCATTCACCGTTCCTCCGTCTGCTTCTATAATTGAAACGAATTTATAACCGTCTTCTACATAAACAACATAACCTCCGCCGTCCAAACGCAGCAGTTTGCTAGCGTTTAGCTCCCTGACTACTTCCTTTGTGGACGCGTTTCAAACGGCAGCGCTGCTCCACAAACACACCGCTATTGGCTGCGCAATAACGTTCAAATTTCGTGGCGCTGCGTCACTGCCGCTTGGTTGGTTAACCTTCGGTCACGTGATTCCTCGCTCCCCCCCGCCAGCGCCAGCCTGTGGCAAAGAAGCCGTTAGGTAAAGAGCTGAACACAAAACAAACTTCTACTGTGGTCAGTCTATCAGTAGTGCATGTCAGGTATAAAAAATACTCACTGTAGTACATCTGTTGCTGTGCACAATTTGTGAGCCCTCATCAATGGAAACAGCTGACCAGATTTGCAATGAAGCACTTACAGCAATGTTACAACACAACTCCACACCTAGAAATACTCAGTAAACTGGCTGGAACATTTCTCATGCATGAGATTTAGGGCACGTGGCAGGGTACACCCTGGACGGTGTGCGAATCCATTGAAGTCATTCACACACTACAGGGAACACCAGTGGTATTTTTATACCTGACATGCACTACTGATGCCTTTGGACTGTGGGAGGAAACCGGAGTACCCGGAGAAAACCCACCCAGCATGGGGAGAACATATGAAATCCATGCACACAGAGGCATAAACTCTTGCAACCTGGTCCACCAAGCTTGGGGAGAGCATGCAGGCTCTACGCACACAAATCTGAAGCCAGAGATTTGAACCCATGCTAAATTCTAAGCCACTACACTAGAGGGGCACTACATGGTTTTATCAAAATGTATCCTTTATGGTAACCATTTACGTAACATTATGTTAACTGACACTACCAGTTCTACTATAGTCCTACCTAATAAACATGACATTTAAATAATTTTACAGTATGTACAATTTTATAGTGATAACTATTGAGTATTACAGGATAAATGATATTACCATAGTCATTCATGGTAATCATTCCATAGTTTCAGTCTAGTACTTAATGGTGATTATGATACTATAATGGAGCCACCATAGTTCACTATAATAACTATGATACTACCAAAGTTTAACCATGGTTCAGTACGTTATGATCAGTATGACATAGAAAAATGTACTCTGCTACTTTATGCTAACTGTGACGCTAACATTGTTTGACTTTTATAATTTTATAATAATTATGACACTACCATGGTATTACTATGGGCCTTCATAGTAATTATAAAATTGCTATGGTTTTATTATGGTACAGCACGGGAGCTATGATACGGCCATAGTTTTACTATTGTAGTTTAGGGGGGAAATATACCATGATTTTATTTATTTATTTCTGTGCTATAGAGGCTGATATGTCAAGGCTCTGGGTTATTTGTTTGAAAGTTTGAACACTGCCAATTTGCCACTGTGGTGTCCTTGATGCCCTTATCACAGTCTGTGGGGACGACTGAGCCTGTTCTAACGAATGTATATTTGACAAATAAGAGCTTTCTTCTTCTTAACTATGCATATTACACTTTTAGCTGACCAGATAACATTGCCTTCTGAGCTGCTATACTCATGAAGATAATTGTTTTAAAAAAATGCATTTGTGAAGTGATTACATCTGTAGTCTTAATTATCAATGTACTTTCTGTTATGTAAAATACACATAGGTCATTATTTGTTATGGCACTGAATTAATACTACAGTCCCAATATTTTTACACAAGACATTATTTCTGTATTTGTACTTTTTGGATCACTGATCTCCCACTAGCCAGTGCATGTTTTTTCACCACCAAACTCAAATTTGCATTCTTCACATTTGAAAGGGGTGTCAGTTTTGATGCAATTAAAGAATTTGCACTTTGATTTACAAGCTCTGAATATAGATTCAACTTTGCGAATGGATACCTTATTTTAAGTTTTCATTTTGACTTATAGTAATGTCCTTGCTGATTAAATATCATGAAAGCTTAAAAAAAATGAAATGTTTTTGTAAATCATTCTTGAGTGTCATCCAACTGCCAACAATATGTACAAGGGGCGTTCAAATCTAGCTGGGACTTCTCTTTATTGAAGGCTTAAAACCATTTGCCATTTACAAAAGTAAAACATTTGAATGGTGCAAACATTTTAAAGAAGGCTGTATGTCTGTGAATGATAATCCCGGCCAAGATGGCATCAAGCCCACTGCACTGCAGTTGTGCTGGTGAGATTCCATGAGTGAAAGGCCTGATCATTTAAAAACAGACAGATAACTTGTCACCACCTTGTGGAAGAGACTCATCTGTCTCTTGGAACTGTAAACACAATAGACACCATTCACACATGAAGGAGCTCAGCTAGGAGTTATTGCCACATCCCCTGTACAGTCCTGATCTCGCTCCAAGCCATTTTCATATGCTGTTAGAGGGGTTACATTATGGCTGATTATGGCTCCGGTGTACTGAGGAAACTCTCATCCTTGATGGTATCCAAGCATCTAAGTATCCATTTGACTTGAATGAATCTTGTATATTTTGTAGTGACTCATACAGGAAGCGCAAAACTGTGTTGATGTGAATGTAATGTCATTTGAACATTTTCAAAAACTATTTACAGAATATGGGTAAACTGATTAGTGTACATTGTTGGAAGAACATTTTAATGTTTATACTTTTAGGTTATCATACTTGATAGTGTAGTCCAACTTTAATATATACAAACATCTTATATTAGGCAACCCAGTGACCTTAACAGTTATGGTTATTTTTAGATTTTTTTTTCATTATTTCTGAATATTTCAGATCTTTTACTCCTACAGCTTTTGAAAGGTCTAAATGACTTTTTGAGTTTGAGTTTGTAGTATTAAACCCATTGACATATTATATTCGAAATAAAAAACAATAATTAGAGACCAAGACACTGTCATACTGATCCACATTTATTACAACATAACATGTATATACAGTAAAAGAGACAGTACAAATGGAAGGGATGCTGATTTAGAAGCACTTCCTGTGGACAATGGAGGGGCCGGCCTCATCGTACTCCTGCTTGGTGATCCACATCTGCTGGAAGGTGGACAGGGAAGCCAGGATGGAGCCACCGATCCAGACGGAGTACTTACGCTCAGGGGGAGCAATGATCTGAAGGAGGAGAAGAAGGATTGTTGATTTTAGTTTGATGTTCAAATTTGATGAACATTTTATCATTAAATTATACTGACTGTAAACTACTAGAAATGTTAAGGTTTACCATATTAACAGGAAAGTATCTGGCAAGCAATAGTAAGCGCTATATCCACTAATTTCAGCTTCCTCTTACCTTGATCTTCATGGTGCTGGGGGCCAGAGCAGTGATCTCTTTCTGCATACGGTCAGCAATACCGGGGTACATGGTGGTACCACCAGACAGGACGTTGTTGGCATACAGGTCCTTGCGGATGTCAATATCACACTTCATGATGCTGTTGTAAGCAGTCTCATGGATACCAGCAGACTCCATACCTGTGGTTTAATTAGATTTTCGTTGACAAAATAGAAATGCACTGATCATTTTGGGTAACTGGGCTATTTTATGAATTTATTCTAAGATTTAAAACATTATCACCATCTTCATATTCAGAAGTGGAACTCACCAATGAAAGAGGGCTGGAAGAGGGTCTCTGGGCAACGGAAACGCTCGTTACCAATGGTGATGACCTGACCATCGGGAAGCTCGTAGCTCTTCTCCAGGGAGGAGGAGGAAGCAGCGGTAGCCATCTCATTCTCGAAGTCCAGAGCCACATAGCACAGCTTCTCCTTGATGTCACGCACGATCTCACGCTCAGCTAAGAGGGGCAAGTTTTAGGAATTATGAGAGAACTAAATGTACAAGCTTCACACAAATCTACACTTAAGCAATATATCCAGTACATCCTTAAAAATGGTTCCTTGTGTAATTAGGTTGGGTTCTAAATGCATTTTAAAAGCAATTCCCTTGTTGTAGAATTCCAAGGAAAGAAGCATGGGGACAAACAAATAAATATAACTGAAAAAATAAATAAATAAACTACATTTACTATGTTAACTAGTTAATCATTAGAAAAAAATGTTCCTCAAGGGTTATTAGGATCCATAGGGACTCTGGTGAACTTTCCAAAGTCACCAAAACATTTTAGTTTAAAGACTTTTTAGAGACTATTTAAAAAGCATGGTGCATTTAAAACATGTTTGATTTGGCACCACAACTTACCAGTTGTAACGAAAGAGTAGCCTCTCTCAGTCAGGATCTTCATCAGGTAGTCAGTCAGGTCACGACCGGCCAGATCCAGACGCATGATGGCATGGGGGAGAGCATAACCCTCATAGATGGGCACGTTGTGGGTAACACCATCACCAGAGTCCAGCACAATACCTGCAGGGGGCAGATTTCAGACACACATGCATTTTGTGACATCAAAGTCCTCTCACGGAATGTTGCAGATCATAAATGAAACATGCTGCTGACATCAGAGACCACAGGTGGAGCTTTCACCCCAGGACTTTAGGGATTATTGCTAAGCCTACAGGGTGCACTGCCCGATTGTCTGTTGAACTAACCACAGAGCATGATTAATTCTTCTAAGTATTAAAGAGATGTTCTCAATGGCAGCAGTGCAATAAGAACGTATCTCACAGTAGTTACTTATATGCCTTTTTATGACTAGATAACACTTTGTTTGGCTTTAGCATGATTGTTTTTTTGTTTTGTTTTTGTATCCATTAACTGTAGCATAACAGAATATATAATGTACATTTGTACAGTGTGGTATAGAACAATTGGATTGCTGGTTATACTGACCAGTGGTACGGCCAGAGGCGTACAGGGACAGGACAGCCTGGATGGCCACATACATGGCTGGGACGTTGAAGGTCTCAAACATGATCTGGAAATGCAGATTATAAATGCGTTAATGTCAGTGTTCCTAAATGAAACAGAGTGAAGAGTGTTCATGGAGTTGGGAGTACCTGGGTCATCTTCTCCCTGTTGGCCTTGGGGTTGAGGGGAGCCTCAGTGAGCAGGGTGGGGTGCTCCTCAGGGGCCACACGGAGCTCATTGTAGAAGGTGTGGTGCCAGATCTGAAGGGAATTTTAAAAAATTGTGTCCAACTAATGCTTTCAAAATACCCTAAGTATGAAAATAAAGTGTATATGGAAGAGTAATAGTTGAGATTTGGGTGCCCACCTTCTCCATATCGTCCCAGTTGGTAATGATGCCATGCTCAATGGGGTACTTGAGGGTCAGGATACCCCTCTTGCTCTGGGCCTCATCACCAACGTAGCTGTCCTTCTGACCCATACCTACCATCACACCCTGTTGGAGTAATAAAATTGAATTTAAAGGTATCAAGTATGTTGTTTAACTATCCAGCTGAAGATACAATGTGTGGAAGAGTTTGTTGAAGGAAGGTGGTGTACCTGGTGGCGGGGTCTTCCAACAATGGAAGGAAAGACAGCACGGGGAGCGTCATCACCGGCAAATCCAGCCTTGACCAAGCCAGAGCCGTTGTCGCACACAAGGGCGGTAGTCTCCTCGTCGTCACACATGGTTGTTTTCTGAGATGGTCTGAGGAAGACACAGATGACGTATTTACGACAGGAACAAATGCTTTCCAGGTGAATATAACATTACTCTGCTTGTAGAGTTCAATGAAGCCCAAATGCAGCCAAAACGAGATGTCTTGATGCGATTAAGCAAGTAAAGCAGTACTGTGAGAACTAATTGAAATTATTAGGTGTTATCTATTTAAGGCTTAGGGCAGGATATAACATAGATGTGTTATACCATGTTTAACTAAACTTTGGATTTGAGACTTTCCTTCTTGGCTTTATATTAACTTTATATAACTTTTTTTTATATTTCCTTCTCACCAAGCTACTAAGCACTGACAAAAGGTCTTAAAAATAAATAGTGAACATGTTGATCCTCGTTTTCTCTCTCCTCTACTGTATCTTCCTCCCCCCCCCCCCACCTCCACCCCCCACTACCCCCCAGAAAGGTTCATGAAACAGTATCTCCATAGACAAGTGGTTCAAAATTTTCAGCCTGTCACTGTAAAGTCCAAAAAGGGACCACACCGTAGCCAAGAAGTCTATTTTAAGGTCTAGCTTAGTCTAGTGTTTCTTGTCTCATGCTGCTTCCTATCTATGCTTGGTGCCTGTTCAGCAGCTGTCATCACTTTTTAACACCTAGGTTTATGTAGTAGCCTCTGTCCCCTCAACTGCAAATGGCCTCATTCATAACATGCGGTGCTGTACAGAGCAAATGTATCATGACAGCAAAATTGATCCCGAACTTCTTCTTTTTTTTTTGTTGCTAATGAAATCAATAGGTATAAAATATTCCAACCCATGTCTTCCTTAGCCATCTTGAAATCTAAGTATGTTTTAAACAATGCAAGCAATATATTATAAGCTTTACTAATTCCTGAGATTTGGTCCTACTCCACTAAACAATTGAGCCATTTAGTCATTAATAAAACATTATTTACCACTATTGTTTCCCCAGTACCACCAGTTATTTAACAAACTGTTATCCTTAATTCTCCTATAGTATATAAGCCAACAACATCATGCACTTACCAAGTTGTGTCGCGGGACTGATGCTTCCACTGGGACAAAGTGATCAGCGAGGCAGCTCCCCTTAAATAAGACTCAGGCAAAGGGGTCTTGGGTGGAGCATTGAGCCTGCAGAAGCCCAAATAAGAGCTTTCGAAAAAAGAGAGCCCAGCCCTCCCCATCAGTCAGTGTATCTATCTTGATCAGATGAAGCAACTGGATTCTTCCCAAATGGAGTAGCATTTCCTTGGAAATTGTAGCTCAGCCAGGCGTAAAATTAAGATGGAAGTTGGACGTCAAATTCTTTAACTGCGAATGCTTTAATGTCAATGGTCAATCTGGTGCTCTACAGAATATATTGCGGAAGTGGAATGCTGTTATTTTAATCATGATGTAAGAATTATAGTTACAGTACATTTACAATTGTGTTTTTAGTGTGAGAATTACATTGTCTAATTATAGTATAGGAATCCTGGGAGGTAATCTTAATTTTTAATCTACTAATCTGAATTCTCTACATCTAAAACCTATTACACTATTATATTATATCATATTATGTTACAAATAGATTGTATGACATTTAAAAACAAATAAAGTTGTCCCTTTTTTTTCTCAATCATTTACTTAATAGTGAAGTCGAATCTTAAGTTTCAGGGTAAATGGGGGCATCTTTTGATGAGCACTCAAATGTTACACTTTTGGCCTCCCACTGAGACGGGAAACTGTATATGTCAGTAAGTCGGCTGACTGGTATGTAGTCTGGAACCCCAAACGTGGATAACAGCTGGTTTGGAGGCGGGGTAAATCCTTTTGGCTTTCTCCCGCTTACCTGCTCCCTGATTGGCTTGGCTGTATGGTAGCAAAGCTCTGATTGGTTGAAATCTCTCCTTTTAGGGTTATGGTGGGAAGCAGGTGTTGCAAGGGAGATACTGTAGATGTGAGAGTGAGAGCAGGACACCTTATTTGTGTTGACCTTTACAGCCTCAATTAGCATATGTCTCTGTGGTGCTATGCTGAATAAACATACCAAGTTTGACACCTAACGCTGCATATCAAAACCTTTCCTTTAATGAGATTCTGGTGAAAAAAAAATTTCAAAAAAAAAAAAAAACATGCAAGCTGGGAGATCCTTATTTGTTCATTTGGTTTGTGCATGTGTGAAGTGTGATGTATTATTATTATTATTTTATTATAATAACAATACAAATTATTACTATAATCAAATTACCTCCAACACCAAGTTAATCAAATTCCGTTTTATTCTAATGAGGATATTTGTATGTAAACCATGCAGAACTATCAGGTCCTCATCAGAAGTATTTCCCAAAATTTAAACTAAAATAGATAAAAATGCTTATAGTCAGTAGAGTCTAATTTAGTGTCAGGCACTTCCTGATGAGTGGCTGCTGTTTTAGAAAGCCTAAGAGTTTCATTTTGTCTCTCACGTTGAAACACAATTGCATTTCTTCATTTGTTTAAGTACAATATAAATTCATTTGTCACTTTTAGTAACCACTTTAGGGGATCAGGGCTGCAGGAGATCCAGTGTCTTTTCTAGGAACACAAGGCAGGTGGTGGGAATACACCCTGGATGGGACATCAGTTCATCACAGGGCAATAAGTGCAAACACACACACACACACACACACACACACACACACACACACATTCATTCACAACTATCCGGTCTTTGGTTAGATTGGCATGTTTTATAGTGCTGTAAAGAAACCAGAGAACCAGAAGGAAACCCAGACAGACATGGGGAGAACTTGAATAAATACTTCACATTAGCACTAACCCGACATCAGGATCATACCACGGACCATGGAGCTATGAAATTTTTATTTTATTTGTCACACATGTACACAAAATTGTCAGTGACAGTTGTTCATCAAACGCTTGTTCTTAGGGTATTAGTATTAGATATTATGCAAAAATATTAGGCAAATACAACCTCAGATGAATAACAACACATAACTTTTTTTTAACCGTACAATTATTTACAGTATTTATTTAATTATTTATACATTTAATAAAAAATAAAGGCAAAATGAAAAAAAAAAACTTGCAGGCAACACTAAGTACCCCCCCCCTTACTGCTTTTATGGAAAGCGTATGTAATGTGAGAAAACGTGTATGAATCAAAATGATCAGATTGTCCCTGATGAGCAAGCCGAGGGCGACGGTGCAGAGGAAAAAACTCTAGGACAAAACCATGTGAGGAACAAGACTTAACCTCATTTGGGTGATAACAGATAGAAGGAATTGTTGTGCAGTCGTACTGTGTATTAGGGGACTAGTTTAGTATAACAGATTACGTCTTTAAGTTAAAATGGAGACCAATTCGTTACTGGAGGCTCAGGTAGAGCCCAGTCCAAAACTAATTCCTGAACAGTCCTAATCATCAGCCCTCGATTAACTGATCATCAGCAGGTATGCAGACCTTTATAAAAGTAGAAGTTTTGAACCTGGAGCATTCGGGTGTGTGTTAACACCAATGCCAAGAGGGAACGACATAAGCAAAAGGTCTTAGAGAAGCAATTGTTTCTGCAAATCAATCTGATACATAGGTTCTATTTTTTTGGCTTCATTTTTGTTACATAAATAATAGCTCCTTGAAAAGTTATATGTGGTTGTTCATCTGAAGTTGGACTTACACTACAAACAGATGTTTTTATGTTTTTACACAAAAGATTTACAGAATTAAAGAGGGCGACTAACTTTTGAACATGACTATACTGTATATACTGTACATAGAAGAGTATAAAAACAAATGATGCAACATTCCAGAGTAGCATTATTATTTCAGTGAATTCCACAGGGACTTAGTCCTTGGTGGCAGTAAAGTGAATATAGTTCCCCTCGATGTAGAGGAACGTGACTCAAAGTGACAGCAACATGTGAAGAAAACATCTCTGAGTGTCCTTGAGCTGTCTGTAAGGTGACCAGCATGTGGGAGGCAGTGGAGGCATGAGTGTAAGACTCCTAGAAGAAGGAATGACTTATGATTGGATTACAGTTTATTCAGGGTTTCTGATGGCCTGAAAGTAGAAACGTCACCCTGCTCATGCTGGATTAGATGCTGCAGTACCGTCTGCCCGACGGCAGTCTGGTGAACGGTCCGGGTGCTGGGTGATTGTGTGCTGTAGTGATTTTGGGAGCCTTCCTTAGACGTCGTGCATGACAGATGTCTTTTAAGGCTGGGTGTTTGTTGCCAATAACGAGTTCAGCTGTTCTTACGACCCTTTGGAGGGTCTTTGGAGGGAGCAGCTGCCAAAGTAGACTGATATGCACCCAGTCAGGATGCTCTCTATGGTGCATCTGTACAGGCTGGTCAGACTTTTATTTATTTATTTATGTTTTTTTTTTGGTTTGGGGGGCGGGGATGAAGTTGCCAAATTTCCCGAGCCTCTACAGGAAGTAGAATCACTAGTTAGCGGATTTCACCACGCACTTTGTGGGAATGGAAGATTTCAGGTTGTTGCTGAGGGCCACACTGAAGAACTTAATATTTGCAACTCTTTCGACAGAAGTGACCCCATCAATGTATTACTGGTGTTGCCATCCTCCTGTAGGCTCCTGAGGTCCTTGATCATCTGCCTAGTTTTGTTATGTGGAGGCAGATGTTGCTTATCACCATTCTGATAACACTCTGACCTCCTGTCTGTAGGCTGTTAAATCTCCATCCATGATGAGGCCTGTGATGGTTGTGTTGGATGGAAAATAATATTTGAGCTGTGCATGGAGACAATACTTTATGCACCATATACAATGTAGATTTATTATTATTATTATTATTATTATTATTATTATTAGTAGTAGTAGTAGTAGTAGTAGTAGTAGTAATATTGACAACAACACGGTTGCATAGTGATCAACACTGTCGCCTTGCACCTCCAGGGTCCGGGTTCGATTCCTGGCTTGGGTCTGTGTGCATGGAGTTTGCATGTTCTCTCCGTGCTTGGTGGGTTTACTCCGGGTACGCTGGTTTCCTCCCACAGTCCAAAGACTTGCACATTATACTAGGTGGAGTTCCCAAATTGCCTGTAGTGTGCACTGCGATGGATTGGCACCCCGTCCAGAGTGTACCCTGCCTCGCACCCTGGCTCCTGGCCCCCCACGACCCTGAATACAAGATAAAGTGGTAGAGATGATGAGTGTATGAGTGAGTGAATAAAAAGAATAAATATTATAGATTATAACAGATATTAAACAGACATTATAGGATATGAGAGAGAGACATCACAACAAATAATGGACTGATATCTACAGCATGTCCCAGACCTCTGCAAGAGAATAACAGATGGTAAATTAATTGTGTGTGTATACCAGGGAAAGACACACTACACCATGGGTTTAATCTGTAACACATCTACAACTGGGATATTTATATGTGGTAAAATAACCCTAGTGTAGCCCAAGTAGTAATAAATACTTGCGTGACAATTATTTACTAAACTACAAGTATAGCCAAACAAGGTGTCAGTTACTTGACCCTTTTTAATGCTCAGCTACTCGGCTTGTCACTGGTCGTAAAATCAAGCCATTGCCGGTGTCACTGGGTCTCACAATTACACGTGAGAAAACTCTGAACTCAATAAAGGGCTTAATAAAATTACTTTATTTTTGTTTGTAATATGATTGTGGAATACAAATGAGATATAACATGTCTTCTCCTAAAACAAATAAAAGTCTCATTTGCTTATGAATGTTTTTGTGTTTTTTATTGTATGTAAGTTCAATATTCTATGTGTCACTTTAGACCACGGGTTTTCCCAGCTCCCAACACGACTGATTTAACTAATCAGTTCCCAAACTGCTTTAGATTAACTAAACTGTAGTTGTGTGATAGAGCAGCGAACACTAAAGTGAGCAGCACAACACACATAATGATTACAGCACACAATTTGGTGTCATAGCACTGACTCCAAAGGCTTGTCAAGTACAGTGGCCACTGTGCATGATGCATGGCTTCATACACTTCTCTTGTTACCCTGTCACGCCCATCGCTTTGGAACAGGGTCATTCTGTTCATGACCATGACCCTTGTTCGTTGCTCCAAAGTCCAATATTAATCCTTCTTTAATCCACTAACAGCTGGTTTTCATGTGTCCACACAGCTGTTTAGTCCCGATCCTGTAAAATTCTCTCACTTTCACTGCTAAGCATTGCTATTTAAACCATGCAACTTCAGCAAGTCTTTAAGTGATCTCCATTCATGATTTTTTTTTTCCAGAAAGTTGACAGCTCACCGCTATGCATCCAGGATTTTGATAATATATTGAAGGGTAATTTAAAATATTTTATGCAGCCCAATAATTTGACGCTTCTATAATGGCAACTTTCTTGGCCAGTGAGTGTACAAACTGTACATATGCATACTCATTCTCCGCCAGCATGCAAATCCTGACACCTGCGTGCTACCATTACTTGCGAATGGAGTGTGTGGTCATTTACGTTTACACTTAGGCATTTGCCTAACACCTTTATCCAGAGTGACTTACAAAAACTGTGGTCAACTCGCTGCCATTCCTCACACTGTTCCAACATTTCGGCAGACACATTATTACCTCACAGTATTACATGAAAGGTGATGATGATGTTGTCTACTGTTACATAAAATGACACAGTTTAAAGTTAAACAGTGAGGGACGCCCTCTACACCAGCCAAACAGAATTTCAGCTTTAGATATTTATATATTTTAGAGATTTGTTTCAGTTATATATTGCAATTTCTTCATGTGATTGCCACACTGACATAAAAAAAGTTTTTAATTAAAATATATTTGCATTTGATCCTAGAAGAGGTGTGCTCTAAATAGTTATACAGTACACAGGCAGTCAGCACAGTATTCTGTGAGGATATATATATATATATATTTTTACATTTTTAACAAATTATGAAAAAAATGTCAAATTCTCATCCCTTATATATATATAGTTTGTTGACGTGGTTTATTTATTGCACTGTAATATTTAAACCATTTAAACGTCCTGTAGTGTGGGTGTGTGCTTCATAGAAATAGAAGCAGGGCAATAAAACTGCAAAGCAAGATGTGAGAAATACACACCTGGCAACACAGTCACCCCCACGCTGACACGTCTCACTTCCTGCCTTAGGATTGGCCAAGAGCCGTCTCTCGCTCTGCTATTGGTTAATAAGTCATACTCCTTCAAGAATCCCCATTTTTGGACAGCATTCAATTGGCGGACTGTGTGTTAGTGTCAACAAATAGCCAATCACAAATCAGAGGGCGGGATCTGTGTGAGAACCAGATGCGGAAAAAAATAACGTTTTGCCTGTGACGTCAGTTCTGCGACAGAGGAGACATGACGATTTCCACGCGCCAGTTTGCAAGTTGTATTTTTACTGCGTGACGTTTCCTTATATGAATAATTTAAAGTTTATAGCCGTCATGCTTTTGCACATATTCGCGTTTTTATCTGCGTCCCTCGAGGAAAGGCGGTTAATATGTTAGTGTGAGAAGTTTGTTTCCGCCTGTTTGTTTTGAAAGGGACGTGAGCGAGATATGTGTCCAATGCAACAGAATAATGAGCGGTTCTCTTCTTAACTCTCCGGATGGAAATGAAGACTATGTCGTGCAGCAGGAAAATGAGCTGGAAGCCCTTGCGTCCATATTCGGGGATGACTTTAAGGACATCCGGACTGAACATCCGTGGAAGGTGCAGCTAAGTAGCTTAGTGATGACGTAGAGTCACGTGACTAACCAGATTGGAGTAGCAGGAGGAAAGTCAGTCTGGCTCCATCATCCAGATCCTCACGTGCTTGTATTTTGATAATGCTAGTACTTCCTGGTTCTGGAGTATCCCATTCTCTGTACATTTGAGTGATTCTTTGCCCTGACACACCCACTTTTAGCTTGGCCATGGCTGATTAGTCGGGAGAAGCTAAAATGAACAGGATCTGGGTGTGAACCAGTGTTTTTTAATTTCCTGGATCCAGTTTCAGGCTTTCTGTACAGATGTCAAATGCAGTCAGTTTGATTTCCAGCCAGTACTCTCATCACTTAATGGGAATGATTAAGCCTACCTGGGAGCATGCTTATGGTGTATATATAATTAGCACTCGCAATAAATTAAGCACCCTAATTGGTGATTGTCTTTGTGCTTCTTTGTTGTTTAACGCCTGTCGGAATCCAACTGTAGGTTTCATTTTCCCTCATCTTACCGGCTTCTTAATGTTGATTTTCCAGACCAGCCTTTCTTAACACGTCTACTTCATCCTTCCCTGATCTTGTCTTGACTTGTTCTATGTCTTGAACTTTTTGTCTGCTTTATCCGATGCTTCATGATGCTTTTCCTCTCAGTAGGAATCACTGGTCAGGGAATGTTGAGAAAGACTGGACTGGAAAGTTGGCTTAAAAGGACAGGGAAGCTGGGGCGAGTGAGAGCTATAGGTGGCGGTAATGCAGCCTAAGGGATGATTATTTACCCTAAATTATTATTACTTTTAAATGTACACTATAATCACATTTCCAGGCGATTTGTCTGCCAAAATGTACCATATAATGAAATAGATTTTTTTTTTACACTTTTTTTTTGTTCCCAAATTCAGATTAAGCGTCCACCAGAAGTCTACCTTTGCCTCCGCCCCAAAGGTCTGAACCATGGACAGGAGTGTTACGTGACCGTAGACTTGCAGATCAAATGTCCACAGACATATCCTGATGCGTAAGTTTGCATGCGCCCATCTCCGCCACTGCTTCTCATGAGAAGTCTCATCTTTTTATAAGTTAAAAATTGTTATTACATTAGTGGTTGCTGTCTCAGTTTATTGTCGCCGACAAAAATCACACATTGTAAAAGAATTCTCTAAGTTATTTTAGATTGCATAGCACTAAGCCGGTATCACAAGTAATGCAAACGTGACTTTTTTTTTTTTTAATTATCTGACTCATTTTGTTCAGATTGCACATGTTAATGGAGTTGAACCCAACTCCAGACGCTTCTTTGTAAGTCCCCTCTGTCATAGTTGATGGTCTCCCTCTGCGTTACAGACTATTTACGGAGATGTCACAATTAACACAAGCAATGTGCAGTCTAAGACCTTTCACTATGACAAAGGGTTTTTTCAAAGGGTTTTTTCGAGAGTTGGGTTCAACAGTGGCACAAATGCATCACTTATTATGTATCCTGTCTTAAGTAGGACCTTTTGTATAGAGGAAGAGTTCTACCAAAAAAATGTTCAGTAGCTCTGGAATGGAAATGTAATTTCTTATTCTCTAGGAATGAGATTGGTGCTATAATATTTCTGTTCATGTGATCCTAGTTTCCGCACAAGCTTAAATCACACGTGATGTAATCAGCAATGACTTCAGAGGCGAGATGCAATGTCTTTTGGACAGTTAACATGGAAACCTGTTCACTATTGAACATTATGTAAAAACCTAGTTACTAGTATTGTATTGATTGATAGTGGTTGTTATGTACTGATTATGTCGTTGTCAAACGCTAGTGCAGTTTAATAGGAGGGGAAAAAAACGATTAAAGCCCCTAAAAAGAGCAATAGCAGTTGTCCAGTATGGGATCAATGAGAAATCCAGTGTAGAAGCAGGGAAAAGAGCAAACACCTGATTCAAAATCCAAAGCGCTTACACAACACAAGTACACTACCCTCGATAAATTGATTATTTATTTGAATAATTTTGAGTTGAGAAATAAATATTAATAGTGGCAATTAATGTGATCATTTACACTATCCATTTGGAGCCAGGGTTGAAAAATAAATTTGAATACTAATTGATACATTTAATCGTTCCATAACGTAGTTTAAAGCGCAATCGCAATACATGCTAAAATAATCGCAATACATGCTAAAATAATTACAATGTGATTTACCTATCTGTATTTCTCAATTCATGTTTATTCCACCCCTCGCAGTTACACAATATTTGAGGTGTACTAGTAAAACTAGTTATAAACTAGTTATAATTTACTACGTTCCAACCACAGGGCAGGTTGAACACTAACTGCCTCTTGTGTACCAGGCCTCCAGAACTTGAACTGAAGAATGCCAAAGGTCTCTCCAATGACAATCTTCAAAACCTGCAAAGTCAGCTGGCCAAACTGGCATTAGAACGATGTGGAGAGGTGAGTCAGTTAACAAGGTGAGACCCTGAGAGAAAATAATCTCGGTGTAAAAAACAGTTTGTTTAAACACATGATTTTTTTTTTTATACAGTCATGGTCCAAGTTGTTGGAACAATACACGCTGCAAAAAAGCTCAGTTCGGTCTTTCTCTAACTTCCTGCTGCAGGTGATGATTTATGAGCTAGCAGACTTTGTGCAGGGCTTCCTTACAGAACACAACGTTCCACCTTCTCGCTCCTTCCACGAGGAGATGCTGAAGAATCACCAGCGGCAGCAGGAGCGTCTGGCCCTCGAGGAGCAGCAGAGGATTGATCAGCGTCGCAGACAGGAAGAACAGATGGTACATCGCTTTTACACTTACATTCCAGCTTAATAAATATTAATGATGCATTTGTATACTGCAAGTATCCTGTTTTTATTTAAATACAAGATAAATGCCAGTGTCAGTGGTGCACCACTCACTGATTCCTTGTGTCTTTTGTATGGTAGTTGTGCAACAGAGATGTTGGGCAAGCTCTGATCATGCAAGTTCCTGTACACAGATCAGGAAAAAAAAGTGTTTGGTGTTTGGTAAGAAATCTACCGTGTGCTAACCCATTTTGCTGTTAATATCTCAACAGCAAAATGAGATACTTGCAGAAATCCAGAGACGAGAAGAGGAGAAGCGAGAGGAAAAAAGGAAGAAAGAGTTGGCCAAGTTGGTGAGATACATAATCTTCATGATTCATTACCTTTAGTGTGATATTAACAAGAGAGGCAGAGCATACTTACCATTTACTCCATACACTCACACATCCACATATCCTCATTTGAACAAATTATCCAATCGGCCAGTTATTTTGCAGCAGTGCAGCGAGTGAAATAATGCAGATTCAGGTCAAGACCTTCACCTACCAGCGTGTGTAAAATATAACTGAGTGACTTATCAGTTATGTGACTGAGCTACCATAGCCTTTAAACCAGTCTGGGTCTCCTCATCAACAGCTTTTCCACCCACATACTCTTCCTTCCGTTTTCTGGAATTATTATTATAATTTTTCACCATTCTGTGTGAAATCACAGGAAATCAGCAGTTCGTAAAATACTTAAACCAGTGCATCTGTCATTAACGCAGTCAAACTCACTGAGATCACCATTTTCTGACATTTGATATGAACACTAAGTGAAGCTCTTGACCTATACTGTATGATTTTATGCATTGCACTGCTGCCACATGATTAGCTGATTGGATCGTTTGAATGTGTGAGCAAATGTGGGTGTTTGATGTGAACATTAACGGAAGATCTGTATTTGCATGATCGTATGCATTGCTGCTAATTACATGAACAGGTGCACAGGTGATCCTAATTAAGCTGCTGGTGAGCAGATGTGACTTGATACCATGACAAATGAGTAACATTTATAATGTTCAAAATATATACAGTGTGTAGGTTTGATGTTGCTACTTGTGGGCAATTTTACAATACACTATTGATACTGTGATAAAATACGCCACAGTATATTTTTTTTATATATTGTGATTGATTTTTTTTTCTTTGATGAAACTTAAAATTTACTTAAAAAACTTAAAAAGAAAATTCGAATGATGTTATTTTATAGTGTTACTTGTATTAATGTGTCTAGAGAATGACATTAGCATTTATCTCCATGCTTGCAATAAGACATGTTTAAAATAAGTGCACCTGTTGAATTCAATCTAAAGGGGTGTTCAAGTCAAACGGGGACTTTTGATTGTTCAAATAACACAGTTATGAGGGACGAAAACTACCTTTATCCCAGTGTTTCACTAGTGCTTGGATACCATCAAGGTAGAATGTTTTCTGAAACGCTGGCCTACCAGGAACTCCCTAATTGTCCCAAATCCCTGTAATGTGCAAGTGGTGTTGGTGAATGATCGTGTGTGCGGTTCCCTCAGACAGATTTGTCCCTTCCACAAGTTGGTTAGACGTTATCTGTCGCTTTTCAAAGATCAGCCACCTCAGCCCGGATTGTCATTCATGGACTTCAAATCTTCTTTATAATGTTTGCATCACTCAAATGTATTACTACGGCTTAGAGTCTCATCACTATAGGTCTCATCAATTTTATGACTTAATTCTTGAGGAATTTCATTATGAGTCATTTCTACCTTGATGGTATCCAAACACTATTGAAAAACTGGGATAAACAGGATAAACACTGGTATTATTCCCCCTTCACAACTCTTATTTTACATCAAAAGTCCCAGTTTGACTTGAACACAAAAGGTGCATCTATAAAGTTATAAATGCTAATGTAATTCTCTTGAACATCCCTAGTATTTCATTAATGATGAAAACTCCTTAAGACTTAAAGCGTTAACAAAATCAAAACTTTAGTTTGGTTGGTTTTATGTCCCGGGTTGTTTGACTTGCACATTTGCCAGGTAACTATGAATAAACATTAATAGGCATGAAACCTGTTAACCCACGCTACTGCTTTATCCACCTCTGGAATATGAAGCTGACATCTGTTCTTCCTGTAGGAGCGATTGGAAAGTGTCTCTCAGCCAGCGGCAGGAAGCCCAACCTCGGGCAGCGTCGGTTCTCCTGTACCTCCCACTGAGACAGCGGAGAACCGGAAAGCAGCTTTAAATAGACGTCGCACGACTTCGAGCAGCAGACACAGGTGTGGGATTATTTGGTGTGTTATTTGGCAGTCATTATTCTCTGGAAAATTTTTTTTTTCAATTAATTTTAGTATTTATTTTTCTCTCTAAATGCACTTAATGGATTTTTCCTGATAAGGCGAGACACATACAGCGATGATAATCCAAGTCCTCATGAAGTCCTGCAGTTCAGCAGCAGCGCCATGGGCGAGATCCTGGTACACAGAGGAAAATGTATTGGTAAGCGTTCTCTCTCTCTTTATTGCATCTCAACTTGACCCTATTTTAAGGGGGAGTGTTAGCTTAAGCGGCTAAGTCTCTAGGTTGTTACCTCGGATCTGGGATCTGAGGATCCGGATTCGAGCGCTGCTGTTGGTCGGTTGCCACACCCCATACCCAGCCAGTAACCTTCTGGCAGTTTGGAATGCATGCTGCTACACTGGTTTACAGACTGAAATGTCACAGATGTGCTGTTTAGGTCTTGATTAGCATGCCAGCATTTTGAAGTAGCACCACAGGGCTTAATTTCAAATAAAAATAATAATGCTACAGCTTTTTTTTCCCTGAAGTGATTTATTAAGTAGAGAACTTATGCGCTGAATCATTATGGACAGGTAGCTTAATTTAGCCATACTGCTTGATTTTTATACAAGTTGGTATGTGTGTGTGTTTAAGGTGAAAGTAAAAGGCTGGGCAGGAGTGTGTATTATGCCCTCAATGCAACCTCAGGCGAGTTTGCTGTTGTGTATGAATGGATCCTTCGCTGGAACAAGAAAATTGGGAAATTCTTCACCACCCAGGAAAAGGAAAAAATCGAGAAATGTAAAAAACAGGTAGGTTATTTAAAGACATTCAAAGACATTTATTTATTCATAATTTATAATAACATAAGATACATTTATATCATAGATTTGTGCAGATTGTGTATTGGTGCCTTAAATATTTTTTCAGATACGAGGGGCATCAAAATGGGACTTTTTTTTAAACAGAACAGTTATGAGAGTAAAAACTCCCTTTATTTCTGTATATATTCCTCTGCTATACTACTGCGGTGTTTCACTAGTGCTTGGATACAATCACGGTAGAAAGTTTTTTCAGTTCACCTGAGCCATGACCAGACTGCGTCCTTCTCTAAAATGCTGGTCTGTCTGGAACTTCTTTACTGACCCTTGTGGAAATGGCTCGGAACGAGGTCAGGACCATACAGGGTACGTGGCAATAACTCCCAGCCTGTACAGTCCTGAGCGTCCAGTTCCTGGGAGGCCAGATTTCAGACGTGAAGCAGGCAGTCCGATCATGCTTCCAGCGTACTGAGAAATTTCTACCTAGATGGTATCTAAACACCAGTGAAAAGCTGGGATAAGTGCATTAGTGTATCAGGGGATTTTTTTACTCTCATAACTGTTTTCTGTTATTCTGTACAGTCTTGGTTTTAATGTCTTGGGTTAACTTGAACGCTCCTTATATTATTAGAAGTAATGCAGGAGTTTAGTTTTACTCATGTCCAATGTCCAAGAGGAAGAAAGTGGAAGTCCTACCTGCATTTTTCTTTTCTGATGATTGGCTTCTCATTTATCATAGCAATAATGCAGTAAGTCTATTATTCATTATTTTAAATTTTTATCATTTAAAATTAGACATAAAAAGAAGAATTCAGAGTTATTAAATATATTCAAAGAAAGTATGTATACACTGTCTTGAATACAGGTAGTCCCTGATTGTGCTCCTGCAATGGAATTGCCTCGTAAATCATCAAGTTCGATCAATCAAGTTCGATTTGTTTTTAGGCCAGACAAAGTGAATCTTGACTTGACTAAATCTGTCCTCTTTCCCACACTGCCATCATGTGGCCAAAAACCGTAATCGCGTCTAAGGAAATTAATCTCAGAGTTGAATGTTGTCTCTGCGCCTTTTAAATCGCGAGGGGAATCCCGGTCATCATTTCGTCTCAGAGCTGTTTTCCACTGTACTGTACTGGGATGTGAACTCATGAATTATTCACCATCAGGACAGCTTTACAGGACAGACATTTTGTACTATCGTGCTTTAATTGAAACCTGTGAGCCTGACTCATTCCTCTGACAGCCCCACACGCACACACATACAATATGCCTATCGTATGTGAGACTTTAGACATTTTATACATTCTCATACACACTGAAAATGTGGTATGTAATTGTAAATATTGGTGTCTGGTGCACTGCAGTTTCTGCTTTTTGTACAATACACGTGAGCTTCTTCTGTGATTGAACCAGAAGTAGAACCGCAGTCCCTTCGTATCTGTGGAAATTAATAACTCAAATGTCTGGGACTAGGTGTGTTTCATATTACAAACATTCATGTCACAAAGTGTTAAGATCATAGTTGTTTTTTCATTCAGAACATCACTTGATTTGACCTGCCTGATTTTTATTTATTTAATTTTTTACATTACCCTGTAACAATTGGGTGATGAGATAACTGGACAAATGTAAATGTGCAGTTATTTAGAGTTCCTTGTTTACAAAGGGCTTGTTAAACATTTAGCTCCAATGTGGTTCCGTTTGAGCTTCACACTGGCTATATATGTATGTGACCACGTTTAACTACCTTAATGGAATCAGCCGGCAAGGTGTGTGGTGACTGTCTTCTTCCTTTCTATGATATGAGTCAGGGTATCATTTCTGTAATTAGACCAGACAGAACATAAACTGAGAAATCTATAAATGGCACTGAAAACCCCTTACCTTCTGACCTCATGTCTTAAGCCCTGGAGCTAGTGTTTTGTCCAATGTGTTGCTGTCATTTTACACACATCCATGTGGTTCAATGAACCAGAGATGGCTATGCCACTAATTCTCATTTAAGAAACAAAGTCAGTCACCTGCTTGCTCCTTCTCTCCAGATCCATGGAGCAGAGAGCGAGCTGAACTCCCTGCTGAAGCTGGACCACCCCAACCTGGTGCACTACCAGGCCATGAGCTACAGCGAGCGTGAGGACTGCCTGGTGGTGGACCTCCTGGCCGAGCACGTGCCTGGAAGCAGCTTGGCTCAGAGTCTCTCTGCAGAAACACCGCTGCCCCCTGATCAGCTGAGGCAGTACGCCGCTCAGCTTCTCGCCGCACTCGACTACCTCCACACCAACTCGGTGGTGCACAAGCAGCTATCCGCCTCCTCCGTGCTTCTAGATGCCCAGGGCAATGTGAGACTGGTCGATTACAGCCTGGCTAAACGGTTAGGGGACATGTGCAAGGAGGACATTTTCGAGCAGGCTCATGTGCGCTTTAGCGAGGACGCGCTGCCCACACGCACAGGCAAGAAAGGGGACATATGGAGCCTCGGGTTGCTTCTCATGGCACTCTCTCAGGGACGCGAGGTCAAGGAGTATCCTGTCACCGTTCCCTCCAGCCTACCTGCTGATCTTCAGGATTTCCTCAAAAAGTAAGTTTTTCAAAAAATTTCTGAAACGCTATGCATCTGAAAGCCTCTGGGTTCAGCTCGACACTTGTTAATGACCATTAGTAGCTTCTTACAGTGCTACAGACATTATTACTTTTGGTCGCTTCATATTTGACTTTTCAGTTTTATTGAACTTAATTGACATTTGTATGTTTGGAAAATTAAAAAGGAAAACAAAACGACTAGTTCTCTGAGCAAGTGGGCTTAGTTTACTGGCCAGTCCTAGGTTTTGGTTGCCAGTAAACCTAACTGAACAAATGTGGTAACTAGGGCTGTAGCTATCGAATATTTTAGTAATAGGGTATTCTATCAAAATCTGTACCGATTAATTGTGTAATCGGATAAAATGTACTTTTGCTTAATTAAACTTATTTTTTTTATTTAAAAAAATTACATATTAAATGTCGAATATATAAGAGAAACAAAGATTAGTTGGTTTTCTTTTTGAAAAATCGACTTTTATTTTTTAAATGCATACAGTGTTTTATCAAAAATAAACAGTCATTATTCACAATACAAGGAATAGCTTAAAGTTGACTGAGATGAATTATGTGCATTACAGTGCCATACATTATTTTTCTTAAAGCCTTTTTCAGATGCAAAAACAAAACAAAAAAAAAGTATTTCAAATGACTTTTAAGTATCAAAAAAACATTCTTGCTGGTTTCTTCTTCTCGCTGATATTTTTATTGCTCCCTTCTATTTTGCAGCCCGCAACAGAACGCTCCCTCAAATCAATACACTGCTGACTGTTTGCGTCTCCTTCCGCTTTGTGGGTGACGTAAGCGCTTCATCTTCGTCTGTGTTTACTGGCGGCTTGCATCCGGAAGCGCGCTGTGTCACGCCAAACAAATAATTGCGCAAAAACATATTGCAAGCGTTTTAAAATTCATTAAAAGAAGCTTTGAGGCAGAAGATTTTGCCTCAATCATTTTTTGTAATCAAATTACTCGAGTTACTCGAGGAATCGTTTCAGTCCTTGTAGTACCAAATAATATAAAATACCAAGATGAACAAGCTGGAGAAATGTATTTCTGCAGGAAACGAAAAACGAATCATCAATATTCCTGACTAAAAGTACAACCCATCATCATTTAAAGCTTGTTGAAATTGCACCGTACAAAAAATCTACAGTAAAAATCACAGCTATGTTTTCTTGTGAAAGAGCATTTCCACGAGCACAAAGTGAGATTGGGAATAAACAGCTGTGTTGTCATAAGAAAGACAAGAAATAGTCAAAATAGCCAAAACTAGTTCTCAAGTAAGAGTAGCTGTACTTCAAAATAATATTACTCATGTAGAAGTAAAAAGTAGTCATCCACAATATTACTATGAGAGTAAAAAAGTATTCGGTGAAAAGACTACTCAAGTACCGAGTAACTGTTTCATCATAATGTCAGATTATTTATTTTTTTTAGAAATTATGTAAGCAGTCAGACAAAATTATAAAATAATGTACAAATTTCCAAATAATAAAATGAATGAAATAAATGTAATAAAATAAACAGATAAAACTAAATATCTTTACAAAATAGCAAATTACGGAACAAGAAACACTAATTTCCTAATCTCCCTTTTTTTACTGTAGGTAACATATGTATGTTTGAACATTGTAAATTATTTCCTGTGTAAGATGTACTGTAAATTCAGTTACCTGACAAATGACTTTAGACAAAATAACATTAGAGCATGTGTACAAGAGGTTTCACTTTACCATAAACTGTGTCCAGGAGAACAAATGTAAGACAATTATAGATATTTTTAGCCTCTACTTTATTTGCTAATTATATATGTTAAGTTAAATAAAACAGCTAAACTAATCGTGACATGTTTCCTTCAGCGTCCATCGCTGCTGAAGGCAACCCCCTCCCCCCTTTCTGTGTGGTCATGTGACTCCATGCGGTTATTGTTATTGCGGCTGATTGGTCAAATGGAGTCATGTGATTATTGTTGCTACATCTGATTGGAGGAACACAGTCACGTGGTAGATCTACTCATGTAAAAGGAAAAAGTATGGTGCATTAAAACTACAGGTACTTATAGAAGTACATTTCAAAAAGGTACTTAAGTAAATGTAACGGAGTAAATGTAACTTGTTACTACCCACCTCTGCTAATAGGAGCATAGAGATTGGACTTTGGAGCAATGGAAAAAAGGTCATGCGGTCCGATGAGGTCAGACTGACCATAGTCCAGAAGAGAAGCAGTGTTATGACCTGGGGTTGTATAGTTTAGTCAGGTCAGCAATGTGATGTGGCAATAAAATGAAAAAAAAAGTTTATACATTTGAAAACCTGGTCATTCAGTACATTCAGGTAGTCAGCTGACTGAAGCAACCCCGGATCATAACCCCTGATTCCAGAGGCTTGTACTGAGGCCACTATGCATGATGGTTGCATCACTTTGTGCTTCCCTACTTACCTTCATGCACTCATCATTTTGAAATAAGCTCAGTCTGAACTTATCAAACCTCATGACCTTTTTCTATTGCTCCAATGTCCAGTCTTGATGATCAATGATCCCTAGCAAATTTAAGTGATATATTTTTTTTCCTTGTTAGTATGATTTTCCAATGGCAACACAGTTGATGAGTTCTTATTGCATTGTGCATGTGGAAATACACTTACTTTCTCTAATAAATCTTTACTTATTGTTTAAGTGAATTCCATTCATATTGTTTTTTTCTGCCCACATTTCTTTCATGACGTTCAACACAGGTTCGGCACAGTCCCTCCGAATTCTAGTATTTTAGTATATTCTAGTAATTTCCTTAAGTGCTTAATGAAGACCAATTCAATCCTTCTGAAGTGGTGTCTTTTTTTTCCTGGCAGTGCATGTATTTATTGTGATGTGACTGTTACTAATATTAGTTTTTGACAGTTTTGTGCCAGTCTTTGTCTGAAATGCCTTTGATCAAGAACCAGTAGGTCTGTACCTAAAGTCCCCACTCAACCACAGTGTGGTTCTTTTCATGTCTTAGTTTTTGGCTACATTAGTGTTAGCTTTGCTGGTAGATGGCCTAGATTAATGCTGAGTGGCAGAGTGTATGCATCTGTGTGTTTGCCCATGTGGTCATCGTCCCCAAGGTGGAGGTGCTGTGCAGGTGTGTTTACTTTAGTGATGCTGACTTGGGTGATTTGATAAAGGACTGGTGTGTCTGGGGTTGTTTATTCTGCTCTCGGCTTTTTCCAGAGGCACATTAAAGGCAAAATACAAAATGCATTTACAAGATGTTCTTGAGTAAGTTTAGCTATTTGTGGTGGTGTTGCACTGAAAAAAAGATTGAGATGACAGACAGAGCATGTTGTGAATATATATATATATATTTTTTTTTTTCCCAAGTAGAGAGCGGTCATATTTCTTCAGCTGTAAGCTTATATTAATACCACATTTATATGTTTACTAATGGTGTTAGCACTGAATTTCATCACATTTATATAAATAAATATTTGCAGTTGGCCTGTTTAGTGACATAAATTTCTAATAATCATAGTTTATGTCCTAGACCACTGTAAGAGTTTTTGGTGGCCCACAGAGTGCCTAAGCTGTAATTTGGGTTCTGATGTAAACTAATATACAAGTATTGTGAACTTGTTAGTTAGTGTTAATCTTGGTCTACAGATTAAACAGATTAAAGGAAACAAAAAAAATAAAATCTTTATGGCTTTAGCTTTGATTACGTTGTGCAAGGTGATGCCCGATTCATGTGTGAAAATGATTCTTCATGCTCTCAGATCCACTCCTTTACAGTTTTAGTCCTGCAATATGCACTTACAAATATGTCATTTGAAACCTTGACCTTCTGATCCGTAATCCAACTTCTTAACCACCAACCTACCCCTACCTCATATGCCTATACCATTAGCAAAGAACAACTCCACTGATGTGATAACCTGGTAATACAGTACATTCAGGCCATCAGCTGACTGCATTTTATTGCCACATAACATTTCTGAGCTTAGACCTGACCAACTGAAGCAACCGCAGATCATAACACTGCCTCCAGAGGCTTGTACAGTGGGTACTATGCGTGATGG
>JAAGKR010008558.1:0-30768 GCA_011419295.1 Clarias macrocephalus | reverse complement strand
AATAAACTTATGGACTTTCCAAATTTGTTCAACACTGTACAGAAAAACAACCAAATGTAAGCAAAAACAATATAAAAAGCAACCGAGAGTAAAAATGGCTTCCTTGGTAGTGGGCATGCAATGTTTTTCTGCTAACTTAGCAACTAGCTTACCACCAAGCTTGCTAATTCTCAAAAATCCTAACTAGCTATTTCACCACAGCACTGGCAAAGCACAATATTTTACCTGTGAAGATTAGTAGAAAGTTTTCTACAGTAGTATTGGTACATTTTGAATATTATTTGCTTCAAAATTTGTTAGAATCGATAGTGCGGATAAAATGTTTGCTAAATGTAAATTAGCAAAGGTATGTAGAACGCAGGGACTTAGGGTATTGGGCTGGATACTGTACTGTACATCCTGGATACAAATGCCAACCAATGCAGGAAACAAGCACACACACACACACACACACACACACACACACACACACACACACACACATATACACACACATACTATACACACATACTATACACACATACTACTATACACACATACTATACACACACATTATACACACACATACATCACACTCTATGAGCAATCTTTGGACTGTGAAATGAAATCAAAGTACCCGGAGGAAACCCACACGAATGCAAAATCCACACACAGACCGGATGTGAGATTCGAAACCCCGGGCTTGGAGGTGCGAGGCGACAGTGCTAACCACTAAACAGAAAATCAATCAGGTGTTGTTTTTTATACTTTGTATTGTTCAGGCTTATAAGTTCTTAAAATAAAGACATTTTAGGTATTTGTAAACTGAGGAGGCGTCTGACTTGGAAGATCACTCGAACTGGTAAGGTAATGGAACATCCGTACTGTAAGTATTAGCCAGGATGTACAGCTGGAATGGGAATGGGATGGGCTCGAATAATTTATTTAAATATTGATAAGACACTGTGTCTTGATTTCACAGACTCTGTAGGGGTGCCAATAGTTCTTCAATGCATGTTCGTGCTATTTATTTATTATACTTCTCATAAAAAGAATGATTCCATCAGGGAAAAAAATGAACAAAACATGACCCATTGTGTGTTAAGTGTATTTGAGATTTGATACAGCTCTGGATTTGACATTTGAACCTCATTGTAAATTTCGAAAATGGCCCAAATAAAATAAACACACAACTGTCAGCATTGCTACAATGCTCCTGAACCCCTGTGCACTGTTGCTTGACAGCAGGAGAAGCAGAAATACATTTTAGGTTTCAAATTGCGCCTCAGCTGTCCATCCGTAATAACATCCTGTTGTCAGCAGCTGTTCAGAGAGGGACGGATAGAAAGGGAGAGAAAAAAAACGGAGAGGCTTGGCTTTTCAAGGCCGTCATTCTGTTCGCGAGATGGAAAAAACACAGAGTAAACCATCACCTACGTAAAAGGCAGAGGGACGGAGGGAACAAAAAGACCGGCTTCGTCCAACATTTCCTGCCGGGCGTCAAAAAACATAATGGGGCATCGGTGTGACGTTTATTTATTTACACTGTAATTCTCTTATGTGTACAGTTAAAGACTTATTACCATCTTAGCCGTCTCCAAACAATTGTCTAAACTTCTAAAATCTTACATCTACTGTACTGTGCAAAAGTCTTCTGTAGAGCAAAGATCACACTCACTTATCGTCTGTACCGCTTTATCCTGTATAAAGGGATAAAGCCTTACACATGGGGGGGCCTTACACATTTACACACTACGGGCAAGTTCAGCAATTAGGCTAATCTGCATGTCTTTGGACTGTGGGAGGAAACCCACCATGCACGCGGAGAACATGCAAACTCCATGCGCACAGACCCGAGGCAGGAATCGAACCCGGACCCTGGAGGTGCTAAACACTCAGCCACAGTGCTGCCTCTAGAGCAAGGATGTCTTTTCTTCGTAAGCAGTAAACTTTAATTAATCAAGCAACGTCAAAAATTGGTGTGACGAGCCTTTGCTTAAAATATAGTCTCCGGTACAATTTATACATTTTTCTTAAGAAAATAAGCAGCTGGGCCTCCGAGTGGCGCAGTGGTAAAAGCGCTCGCCCTATCATCCGGAGATCGCTAGTTCGAATCCCGGGTGGTGCTGTAACCTCTCGCAGCCGGAGGTCTAGACAGAGCTGATTGGCTGAGCTCTCTCAGAGGGGAGGGATGAGAGGTACTTAGTGCTCCCACATTAATCACGACTCTACAGCCAATCAGGGGCGTCTGTGAGCTCGCGCAACGGAGGGAGCGGATAGCGCCGTCCTCCGAGTGTGTTACGCCGCCCCCAACGGTGCGCGAGCGAGCAGTTCGAAAAGATGCGGTCGGCTGGCGTCACATGGTTCGGAGGAAACACGTGATAGTCTTCGGCCCTCCCGGCTGAGTGGACACGACTAAATTAGGGAGAAAATCGGGGAAAAATCCAAAAAAAAAAGAAAATAAGCAGCTTAGTTTTACTGAACATCCAGCAGAAACAACCACAGTTCTTCTGAGGACTTTGTCACACCTGCTTACTTTATTCTGCAAAACCCAGAAGTTTATTTTTTTTGTTGTTTTTTGTGAATGTGTATGTGTGTAAAAAGTGTTTTACATAATATGTTGTTTTCTAATCTGGCCTACAGACACTTTCCTGTAAGATTGTTATAAATTTAGTTTTTTGCTTGAATCCTAATCAGGATTTTTTTTTTTTTTTTTTTTTTGGCTGACTTACTAAACATGTACTCGTATACTGTAACCTACATATAGGTTATACAAAAAACAGAGGGCGACTAAGACTTTTGCACATATGGATCAAGTTTCCCTTGGATGGATAAAGTGTTTTTTTTTTTTTTTTGAATATCAGTGTATCATTTGGGTGTAAATTCTGCCACTCTGTTGAACCTAATTGGAGGGTGAGGGTTTCAGATGCTTATGTTTCCAGTGTATACACGTGCAGATGAAAAGCAACAGGCTTTTAGAGTAATGGAGATGACAAAAATGGCTGTCAAGGTAGGAATTATACATTTGCAGGTGTAAATTATGGGTTGCAAGGATAAAAGTGCCAGGCCTGTGTGGCAAGGGGAAAATAAAATTCCGTAGCACTGGTTTGTACATTTTGTTTGATATGCCCAGACAGTTAGAAAAGGCAATAGACAATATACATTATGTGCAATTAAGTTGTTAAACATGCACAACATACACAAATACACAATGTACATTGATCTTAATCATTATGTAACAATAGGCATAATTTCTCTCTCTCTCTCTCTCTCTCTCTCTCTCTCTCTCTCTCTCTCTCACTCTTACATGGCACTGCAGTGATCCTGATCCCTTCTGCTCTTCAGACCCATCTGATCCATCTTGATGTCCTACTTCTGTCTGGAGTTCTCCTCAATCAGTAACCACTCTGCTGCTGTTGAGGATGTCTCCATATGGGACACAACATTGGATGACCATTGTAATTGTTTATACTACAATAACTGCACATGGTCAAACCACATCCATGATCCAACGTCCATCATGGTTTCTAACAGGGTTTAGAATTCCAGTCAGACATTGGGACGGAAATTTTCTTTCAGAAATGTTACTCTGGGGTACATCTTATTTCTCAAATTTCTGTACTGTAATAGGATGTTTGCAAAGTGTCCAAACTCATCATATCCGCTTTCAAAGAACAGATCGTCAGATGTTACTTTTTTTTATCCATTTGACTGCTTTCCAATTTATTATGTAAATTGCTGTTTTCACGCAGTTACTCATATCAACAGCATGTTCCCTAGGGGTCCGGTGCTAATCATGCAGTGCTCCCACCGGAGCAACCCAACTCCTGCTCAGGCCATCAGTTTGGTTTTAATGTTGTTTTTTTAAGCAGTTTTGGCAACGTTGTGTTAAAGGCATTTATTCAACGTTATCCCATCGGCATGTAGTCAAAGCTGTTCTGACGTCTTTACATCGAAGTAATTCTAACTTTCAAGAACAACCTTGCTCCAGTGACTGCGTTCTGACCGAATTAACATGAGCACAACATCTTAAAAACTAAAATTTTATCCTGGTTAGAGATCACAGCCTGTGTAAAAGACCTAAACAAACCCTTCTTGACTTCACACATAGGTTTTTTAAGCTCAACTGTGGAAGCTCTGGTCATCAACATTTTGGCAGGAGCTGACCCGCCTAAACGCACCTACATTTACCTCAAGCTACCTATCTTAGCGTTAGCGTAGCTAAAATACTAATGTGACCAACTTTAATTTATATGCTAATTTTCCTTTCCTTTTGAGTAAATCTTACACCTCGTCCCCTGTAAACTGCGAAATTCCTTGTGGTAAGTTTAAATGATTCAATATACAGATACAATGATTCCAGTTAGCCGGTTAGCTAAAATGCGCTAGAGTTTGATACTTGCAGTGCAGGCCACAGTCATAATTATGCATAATTTTATGACTTAATGTAATTAAGCCTTCTCCTGTCATAAAAAGGAAATCTATCTATAAAGACATGTTTTTTTATATAAACCAGGCTGCAGATTTCAGTGTTTATTTCTGTTGTAAAGTTTGACATTTTAACATTGCGGTCTATGGGGATTGACTCACTTCTGGAGACCTAGTGGTCATTTAAGGAACTGCACATTTTGGAACTTTTGGACAAATTTTTCAGAAAATCAAAAAAATCAATCAACCAGACCTGGATATGTTACCTTTTGAGTCTGGTTCCTCTCAAGGTTTCTTTTCCTCATGTCCTTTTAGGGTGAGTTTTGTCCATTTCAGTATTTGATTTAAAATATACAACTTTTTTTATTCATCTCTTCCAGAAAGCAATCGTATAGCATTAAAAAGTCCCTCCAAAGGTATAACGTAAGGAACTGTAATTCAGATAAAAAAAAAAATACGTTTTTAAAACAATAAGTTTTAAACAGATCTTATTGCACACACAGGAAGCTTGCCAAAAAGGTTCACAGGGCCGTTGGTTGAGACAGGAGGTGTGTGTGTGTGTGTGTGTGTGTGTGTGGCAGTGACCCCACAGGATGCAAGGGAAACTTCTGTGACTAGGACGTTTGTACTTTTTAAGTAGGCGCAAGTGTGTGGTCAGTTGTGAAACTTGTGGGAGAAAAAAAAAAGCTTTTCACTAGCATGAATTTGCAAACACTGTATTTATAGTTTTTATTCTTTTACTCTTAATAGCTGCACTGAAAAAAAACTCATATATTAGCATTTAAATTAAAGGCAGAATTTATAACTTGCGTGAAATATGTAAGTTGAACATAAATACACTGTGGGAAAATTGGTAAAAAAATTTATATATATATATATATATATATATATATATATATATATATATATATATATATATATATATATATGTGTTTATGTTAATTAGGTGCATGCAAAGAATGCCTGGGCTCAAGCACCTGCACCATTGCTGCCCACTTGTGCACCAGAAAGACAGCGGGCACAGTGGGCACATGCGTTATGAAATAATTTTAGAACTCTATCCTGCCTTGAAATGTGTAATGAAGCAGTTACTAAAAAGCCACAGCTTAATCGACATTTGGAGACGGATGCAGGTTTATGTAATGTAATGTCATCAGGCAGATTGGACAGGTTTTATTGTTTCAGACATCATTAGAATGTTTTTATAGAATGTAATACACTTCCTGTTGGGTTTTCTGATCATTTGACGGTGTTGTGTAATGTGTTCGTCCCCAATATCAAACAACAGTTCAAAGTCAAATGGTGAAGAAGAGATGTGCAGGCAACAGAGCATAGGTCAAAAAACTGTGTATTTGAGTTTTTAGATATGTCAGGTGGAAGAAAAGTTATCCTTACTTTAATAACGTGTAAATCTGAGCATGACATTATAGAATTGTAGAATTCTCAAAATGAGCATCTTATTATTTTTTGGTGAAAATCATGCACGTGTCTGAGCTATTTCTTTACCTATGTTACGCATTTTGTGATGTTTTTTTTATTTTATTGCTCAGTCATGTTTGTATAGTTGGTTAAAATTCAGTTAATCATATTGACTGTTTTGTGCTAAAAAAAAAAAAAAAAAGGATATGTCACTCTATACTGCACAATCCTGAGCCATTGCAAAACAAAAAATTACTACCGTTTTACCATTTACAATTGAAATACTATTAACATCCTTTAGTGTTAGTCCTTCTAGCTTGTACTTAGTTTGGAAAACGGATTTTAGATTTACGAACCAATTAAATTCTGTAGGAAATCTCAGACATGTGCAAATAGAAATAAATATTAGCTAATGAAAAGTTCATGCACATCTGGATAAAAACAACAACAACAACAACAAACATCCAGTTTGGCCCTGAGCAGATACGAGCACGGGAAGATCCAGCATCTCTATAAACCCAAGACGGATGCCACTGAACATAAATCAAATCAGGCTCAAGCCAGCTCAAATCCAAACCGGTCCAAACCAAAAGCTGTTTATTAGCGAGAATAAATATGGGTGTGAGTCTACTGCTGATAAGAGGCTTGCATGCGTGTTCCAAATCAGAGAGCTGTTGTAGAACTGTGCAATTGCTAGCACTGCGCACGGTCTAATGGCAAAATTGGACAGGATGTAATTACAGCCAGAGGATAGCTCTGTTATTAATATTTCATACTCCAAAACAGCAACAACATAGCTGTAGAGTACTTAAAAACAAAACAACCAGGAGTCTAAAAAGACTTTGGCAAAACTGAAAGCGTGCAGATGTCACTGTTTTTCTCAACGCCAAGAAGCTGAGAATCCTGACCGGCGCTGCAGCACAGAGAGGGAGTGAACCGCGAGGACGACACGAAGTGAACGCTGTTGATTCACAAGCGGATCCCAAGGAAGTAACCGGCTGCTCAACCGGCAACCCAGTTCTTTCAGATCGGATGCGTGTGAGGATGATGAGGCGGTGGCTAGACGAGAGGACGAGTCTTTTGACGCCGGGGTTTAACTCGGTCGGGGACTTGGAGGATAATTCACACCGACTGGATGGACAGGAGGAGCGGACCACAGAGAGGTCACACTGACGGGTGCACGCTGATGTAGGTTACATGTAAATAAGCCCCATCAATCAATCAATCAATCAGGAATAAAGACTGTGTGTGTCATATAAACAAATGACACAAACACATGCATAATTATATTCTACACAATTCATCGCATACAGTAGAAATCGAAATCGCGCTACGAGCCCATGCAGATAAATATTGCAATTTAAATCGCATATGAATTTTTAATCAGTCGTGCCAGCCCTAGTTACAGGGAGTCATTTTCACCAGTTAATAAACCAGCACACTACCAAGTGTAATATTAGTGAAAAGAGCTCATTTAAATCCAAATGAGATATTCTTAACTGTAGTTATTACTATTTATCATTCTTATACTTTCTATTATGATTCAACCTTTTATATATTTTGCCTGTTTTGCATAGTGACTCTGATTTTGTAAGGCTCCTATTGTTTATATTTAATAGGCGCTATGAACGACCGGGTTTAGTGATTTATTCCCAACAATTTAGAACAATACTTGAGATTTCACCATGATGTAATAGCCCATATGGTATTAGGTAATTAAGTAACATCAACAACACAAACAGTCAGTTATTATTGTTATTATTGAGACACGAAGGTCAGCTGTTAATATGCTGGAATAGTTCTTGCAAGAACAGTTTTGTCGAGTGCATTTGCGAAACCCATCAAGCACCATGATGAAACTGGCTCTCTCAGGAAAGCAAGACCAACACAGACGAGAAGTTCATTTAAAGTCATGTCACCTTGCCACCTCCAGGGTTCGGGTTCGATTCCCGCCTCGGGGTCGGTGTGCATGGGATTTCCCTGTGGTTGGTGGGTTTCCTCAGGGTACTCCGGGTTTCCTCCCCCAGTCCAAAGACATGCAGATTAGACTAATTGGCGTTCCAAAATTGCCTGTAATGTTCCAATGAGTATATATATATATATATAAAAAATCTGTAGTACAAATTTTGTCAGACCAGTTTTCAGATGGGAAAAAAATAAATCAATAATGTCGACTCCAGGGTTTTGCATGAAAAGAGAAAGGAGTGAGTGTGACAAAGTTACCAAAAGAACTCATATTCTCCAGCATGCTCAGTAAAACCTAACAGCTGTTTTACTTAGAATACGTCACACATCTGTATCGACACTACCACTTATGTTCAAGCGAAGAGTTTCCATACCAAATATTAACCGTTTAGTGTTTATGTTATTACTTAGTGCATTTTATAGAAGTTACTTTTAATGTAGAAATGTTTTCAAAAGCATCATTGCATATGGCTTTTGTTTGGCTGTTCCCAAGACTTTTGCACAGTAATGTAAATAAAACAGCTGTTCATGCAAAACCAAAGAGTCTATGTACATTATTGATTTTTTTTTCCCATTTGAAAACTGGTCTGTCATGTATAGAATAAAATTCATTAATTTTAGTGTATCTTTATAGGGAATGGTCTCGTACATAATAATGCAGACATAATAAACTTATATAACAAAATTTGTACTACAGATAATAGGGCGCCAAGACTTTTGCACAGTACTGTATATATGTGTGTGTACTGTGATGGACTGACATCTTATCCAGGTTGTACCCCTCCTCATGCCCTAAGTCTCCTGGGAGAGGAACCAGGCCCCCTGTGACCCTGTATACAGGATAAAGTGGTATAGACGATGAGTGAGTGATTACGTGAAGTAGCAGACACATCTCAGTAGCAGCTGTTCAAAGGAGGTTACTGCATATGTATTTATTTATTTGTTTCAGATGCCTTCAAGCATTGTTTTACATTAAAAATACAGAAAGATCACGGAATTAGAAGGTGCGTCCAAACTTTTATCTGGTACTATATATATTTTTTACATTTTTTCTTTTCTTTGAATGTCTAGGTGTAGAAAAAAAAAACTGTACCTCTAACATTTCCACAAAGCACAGAACGCACTAAATCAGTAAACACCTCACGACATACTGTACTGTACAGTGTAACATACCTGAGTCGAGTCTAAACCAGGGTCTCTAGTATCACGCTCAAATCGCTATTGATAATAAATTGAGCTACATTTTTGTCATGACCTTAAAAACTAAAACACATTGGTTATGACTCACTATCATAAAAAATAATAATAAATACTAATTAAAAAATAGTAATTTTCACAGAACAGGCCAGATACGTAAGTGTGATACATTGTTGTTATTATTTTGTTAGTCCGACTTACATTACACTACACTTTTTTATTGTTTCGTTTATTTCTTCTCTCTTTAATAATTAAAAAAATATATATCCATATTCATAAAGATAAGCCAGTGACTAATAAACAGCTTATTGATCATTTCCTGATTCGACATGCTACATAATGCATAAGCTTGCGCTTTCATAACAAGCGATATTTGCTCTTCCAGCAAAACTTGCAATAATGACTTTTGGAATTTTAATTGCGCTCAAAAAGCTGAGAGCGCCAATTTGAGTTTTTAAGCCTCCACGGAGACGGATATAACGACTAATGACTATTTCCATATTTACAGTACAGCGGGTAAATATGAATCAGAGATTGAAATCTAATGTGATGAAGCCGGTTGGGCTCCGTCCTGATTCTACCTACAATAAAAAGATTTTTACTAGCTACTGTATTTAGCGTGGTAATAATTTATAATCTAATCTTATCACATAGTCTTAACATATTAATAAAAAAAAGTCAAAAAGATTCCTGCTAAACATTTATACCAGACGGTGCAATCATGTCCCACGAGTCACTCTATTAAAAGGCTGCTTGTAATATGACACACACACACACACACACATGGGCATACACACTTGCTGTATTCATTGGCCCAGCACAATGTGTTATTCACACACACACACACACACACACACACACACACACACACACACACACACACGTACAGCTGTTGTGTGTGTATAGTCCCGCACGCTCTGGCTCCTGTCCGCGGCTCAAAGGAACTCGGTGTCGCCACCCCACTTTTTCCTTATGCACTGTAATTGGATTGTGCATGTGTGGCTTGTTTTTATTGTTTCATAAAATGTCTGTGTTGATTTATCGTGTCGTGCATGTTAAGGGAGTGTGCGCCAATTACTCCCTTAGTGCTCCACCGAGGTGACAGGAAAGTTGGCAGAACAAACACTGCTCTTACATCCAAGCACGCTGCTGCTGCTGCTGGCTACTGCTTCTCTCTGTCTCTCTCTCGCGCACACACACACACACACACACACACACACACAGCTGTAGCACGGTGTTACCCTGCCAGACCATCATTCAAAGCTTGCACAGCAACACGCAGCAGCTTTTCAACAGGCTACGGGCTATTCATCCGTTGTGCATCCGAGTGTGAGCCGAGGTGAGGACAAATAGAGGACGGGGGGAGAAAAATGATCGATTCTCTCAAAGAATCCCATGCTCATGCATAAATGATTCAAATATTACTGAACTTCAGTATCGATGATGAACCGCCCTAGAGACTGAGGCTCTATAAAAATCCCTTTAACAAGTTTGAGCGCTTGAATTTGAATAGATTTGAATATTAATCGAATCAATTTTATACGGTTATAGCAGGATTGAACATTAGCGGTAGTTACTGGATACAAAAAAAATGATTGAATAAAATCAAAAGGATAATAAGAACAAGGCATATTTTTAAAAGTGTATTTATCTTAGACGTTAATGTACACCGTACTTCCAAATGCAAGGTGGATTCTTATTATAGAGATTCAGCAACAATGCTAAGATTTTACATGCAACCTGAAATCAATTTGGAAAATGGTTTTCTATAAAAGTACAACATCGGATTGTATAGATTTGAATTTGGATTTCCACCAAATTCTAAAAAAACTAAACCTAAACCTCAAGTGGCATCATTTTGACTAATTCAAATACATAATTTTTCCAGATGTTGTCATCAGCGTTGGCCACGAGGCAGCGTTGGCCACGAGGTAGCTTTGGCCACGAGGCAGGAAACACCCCGGACAGGGTGCCGATCCATCGGACCACAATTAGCCTGGACTGTGCGAGTACTTGGAGGAAATCCACCAAACTCCAAACCGTGCACAGGCGACCCTGTAGGTGCGAGGCCTCAGATTCCAGAATTCCCCAGCGCTACCTAATACCCTGAGGTCGGAGACAGGCATTTGTGGTTAATCGGTGTCTCCAAATTGCTCATAGTGTATGAATGTGTGTGTCTGTGTGCGCCTGGCGCGCACTATGGGTTGCCACCCCCTTCAGTGCCAAAAGTTCCCTTTGAAAAAAACAGCCCCCCCCCTCCCCTAGGATAAGCGGTATAAAAAAAGAAATTTAATTAATATACATTCCATTCAATGTTATTGGTTCGATAAAAACAACCTTTATTAAATGCATAAATTTTTATCTTTATTAGTTTGTAACACTGAGAGGAACCGGACTCGAAAGAGAAGCCAGCCTCGTGTGGGTAATACCGGAGAGCGCGACCATAAATAAATCCTGTCTACTGTTCTATAAGCTCGAAAGTGCAATTGTATAACAGGAAATGTGTTTTAGTTAACATGAAGTGCACTTTACTGACAAATCATCATAGAAAAAAAATTGTGCTTGTGTCAAGTCGGTCCGAAACCAGCGTCATGGTTATTAAGTGGATATAGACTGTAGTCTGTACCGTACGTCCTGGCTGTCTCTCTGTCGCGCTACCACTGTCGTTTGCGTTAAGCAAAGATTCTTTTAAAAGAATTAGGTTTTTATTGCCTGTTTTAGGCTACTGCTTCATTCTTCTTTTCCCCCCATCGAGCTTTCTCCCCTCTGTGTAGAACACATTACTTTGGCTCATGACCAGCCACGCAGGAGTTCTTCCGTAGTCTCTCTCTCTCTCACACACACACAGACACACACAGACACACAGTGTACAGTCACGCTACTCAGTAATTCTGAGAAAACTTTCCATAATTGTGAAAAGACAAATAAGACCAACAACATAAGTTTTGTTTGGCTCGCACTGATATTAGCCTGAGGGACCAAAGCTGGGCCTGTTCTTCCTCACCAGAGCCTCCAGTCTGTACGTGTTCTTTCTCACTGGTTATAAAGGACAGAAGAGGGCACAGAAGGTTCAAGCTGAATCTGAGAACTAGTCAAGGGATAAGAGCCGGTATTCATGAAGCGTTTCACTTTCGGCGGAGCTTCAGCATCTCAGAACGACTTTGCGCTTCAGTCCGAGGGCTGACTTGATGGGGGAGGGTGGGGGTGGGGGGGTGGTGTCAGTGGGTTAGAAAAACCTGGGGAAAACACTCTCACATAACCCCGGTTAAGCCGTGGCGTAAACTTTGATCGCTGTCTCCGTGCCCTTAGATAAATTTTTCCGTAGACAGAACATGGGCACAGAGGGACAGTAAACATATGAGCTGCAAATTATCTATAGTATATCTGTGCAATTCTTGTTCATATATATATATATATATATATATATATATATATATATATATTTTTTTTTTTTTTTTTTTAAACGTGCAATCATTAAGCAAAATCCTGGTCATCAATAATGATTATTTAAAAATACTGATAAAGAAATTCTGATATATAACTGAAGCGAATTAAGTATTTAAAGACATGATATAATTTTTTTTTATTATTATTAATTAATAGTCATGCAATTATATTTAACTAGGGCATTTACTTGATTTAATATTAAACTGTAAATGAACTAGAAGGATGATTAAGCCTTTTATTATTATTAAATATGAATACTTACATACCGAATGTTTATGCATCGTAATCACTACCAAAGAACGATTAAATCCATGACAGAATCTCTTGACTTAAACCTCCCCTGGTAGAAGTCAGACATTTTGTTCATGGCTTTAACGAGTGACTCATGACCGTGGGTGGCGAAGAAAACGAGATTAAATACTCTACTGCAGGAGTACAACAAACTAAAACCCATGTGCAAGGATTAAAAACAAAGTGTTACAGTAGTTCACCGAGCTTGCTGGAATTAGCCGTAGCAACGGCCACTGAACTTTTGGACGTCATGCTAGCTCGGTTGTTTTGGCAGCTGTGTGAAGCTGGATGGTGATGATGGTGATGACTATGAGAGCCTCGCATTCAGAGACACGCTGTACTGTATACACACGCTGACACAAAGTCGATTCTAACACTGAATCCAAATGCACATGACCACTGGGTCTGAGTGAGAAGCTGTTTTGTTTTGTTTTGTTCTTGTACAAGGAATGCTTGGATGTGCTGTACGAAAGAGCGCGATGTCTTAATTATTCATGCGTATTGCCATAAGCAAAGACGAGCGGATTCGAATTAAATAGTATTTACTTTCTCTATCCAATATCCCGTAAAAAAATAACAATCAATCTTTCTGGCCGTGTGGCTTCATGCTAATCCTTAAAAATCCCTAAAAACTCTTTTTTCGCTCTCCGATGCTAATTTCATGAATAAAAAAAAGCAAAATCGCTGTCTGGCACTGAATACGAAACCTACTTCGGGAACTCGACATGCTGGAGAAGAACAGGCATTGTCGCATGGGCAGCATTAGCATGGGATTAGCATGATTCCACAGAGAGTTTTAGTTCTCTAATATTTACAGGATCTCCTTAATAGATAACGTACAATATATTAATATATATGGTGTGTACTGATAATGTGTTTAGCAAGTTAAACTTTTTGTTACACTAAAACATTGGCTTTTACAGACCAAAAATATTTTTCAGCTAAGCTACAATAGGAGCTAAGCTAACCTTTTCAATAAAGCTTTAAGGCCTGTACAGTAATCTGATTCCATTATGTCATCTTAAACAAGACTCTGTCTCATTAATTATCGCTTCTAAGTGGTTCGGAATTTCCTCTGAACAGTCCGTGTTGTGTTTTGAGCTTTGATTATTGCTAGTTTTTTCACAGCTAATCTAGCTTCTAGCACAAGGCTGAGTCCCGTATTCCTCTCCAACCCCTAAACAAGGGCACTGCTTGATATCGGATCATAAAAAATGTACATAAAGAATTTTAGTCCACTTTATAGTTCCTTACATAGGACTAGCTTTCCATTTTACACTTTATGGGAGGATGTTCTAAAGCGAAATTAGAATAGCGATATTCAGGACTGTCCACCACCTCCATGGTTTATCCTTCGTGTTTTTTTGGCTACGTATAGTGCCGGTGAAATTATTTCCACCCCTGCTTGAGCTGCTCGTTTCACGTAATCTACCGAGAACCGACGCTGGTGGGGGAATTTTGGTCAAGGACGAAGTGCGGTCTCAGAAAGTGAAAGCAAATTAGTTGCAGTTCCTTTCTTTCCTGCCTCAAGGCTGCACCTTTATCATGGTTTATCAAAACAAATGAATCGAGACTAATTTTCTTTTATGCAGCATCTAGAGTATCTACAGACCTAACACACCTAACATGGGACTGAAAGTGCTTTCCCAACACCACCTTACTAAAATTACTCAATCTGATTCTATAAAGGGCATGCTTGTGGCTTTTGGTGAGTCATAGTAAACACCCCTGGCGGCAAAAAGAGGACAGCCCCGAAGGCTGATCATGCCTCTAAATGTTGATTGGCTTCTGAGAAATCGAGACTGCATGAGAGCCGCGCTGCTGTGCTCTAACCGCATTCATCCGTCTATCACACAGTGATCTCTAGAGTTGCCCTAGAGGAGACAGCTTCCTCTTGTTTACGCTGTGAGGTGAAGATAAGGGCCGCCGTGTGCCCATTTGCCTCTTCTGCCTCCTGTCATAACGCTTTGATGCCTGATATATCCCAACCCTTTATTCATCTCTAATACCCCTTTCCCCTCTCTCTCTCTTTGTAGCTCCCTCTTCAGGCTCGAGTTACTAACGGAATATTTAATTAAAGGAAGTCCTCTGGGAACAAAGTGCTGCCCCTGATGCTTCGTCTGCTGGAAAGCTAGGGATGCTGTAGACCTGTTCAACCAGATTTATTTGATTAACACAGCACTCCATCTAAAAACCTATGCAGCATGACTGGCCTTGAGGAAATGGGATGCATTTATCTCCATTTATCATCATTTGCAAAGAAGTAACAAAGGAATCCTTTAGACATTGAGTGAAAAATGATGATCACTTTTACAATGAAACCATAAAACACTGAAGCGAAAGAAAACAACCTGGGGGCTTGTTTAACCTGCATTCAGTGAGGAAACTGGTGATGCTTCTGACGTGATGGAAATTTGTCTTACTAATTAGGCATTACGTTTGAGGTAGATAGGGGAAAAAATACTGTACATTTGAGTCCTCAACCAACTTTTTGAGACATTATATATATATAAAGGTCATTAGATCAATTAAAAGAATATCAGAGTATTAGCATCGATCTCCACACGTCTGCTTGCTGTGTAACGTATCTCTTCTTCATGTCAGATCGAACCTTCACCACTGAGTCACAACACTACATAATGACTAATGTGGTTCTTCAGCTAATTACAAAGTCCCCGTTCTTATTCGAGTGTAAGCAACTGCTTTGTCTCTTTGTGTTCAATTTGGTGTTAGTCAATATAGGTTTGAAGCAACATCAAGGAAAAGTGACTACATCCAACAGAACTCAGATTAAGACACAGGATATTCCTCAACGACCCTTGTACACTCCCTCATCCGAAAACTTTTACAAACGTAGGTTACCATTCTCAGAGGTTTTCTTGATTTGAACCAAATTTTCCAAAAAAAAAAAAGCATGATGGTGGCTCACAGAAAATTAACGACTGTAGTTGACGTAGACGTAGAGATAGCGGTCAAGTCTTCAGTAATTTGGTACAAGTATTTTGTAATATGGAAGTTCAGAAATAGCTAGCCATCAAGAACATCTCAAATGGTGCAAAGTTCTCTTCCTTAGAAAAAGAAAAAGAAAAATTCTTCTCAGCAATCAAACTTCAATCTTGGTATCACTTCATTGTATCGTTGCACAATGTATACTTTAAAGCAAGTATAGAATCTGTAAACTAAAGCTTCATGATATGAATCACTACCCAAAAAGAAACAGTACTGACAAACTGGTCCATGTTGTATTGTTGCTTAACACCAGACACCTACCTAAAAAACCTAATGTCCTGGCAGTGGTGTATCTGAGTAGGATGGTGTTGGTTTTGAAGAAACAGGTTTAAAGATTAAAATTCTAACAGTTCATATCCTGGAACTGACAGGCTGCTTTTGTTGCAACCTGAACAAGGCCCTTAACTTTCAACCAAGTTTGCCAAAATTACTGAATTATTGAATTTCATCTTTGAGATCTTTCAGATTCCATATCTGAGTGGTAATTAGATGGGCTGTTTGCAGTATTTTCTTTGTAACGAGCGGGGTGCTTGGAAATTGTCTGTCTGGGGACATTTCGACTTCTTAATTCCGTCCACTTCATTTCCCGCTTTCTCTTTCTGTACGTGTTCCTTACCAGCTTTTCCCTTGTATTCTTGCTACACTCTCCTTCTGCTACATTTCTTCCTCCCCTTTTACTTTGGCTATTCATCCTGATGAAAAAAAAAAAAAAACTCAAAGCCTGCACTGTGCCTGTATACAGCAGAACGCCTTGAAGCTGGGATGAACAGGAGGGGTAGGCAGGTCTGGCAGCACCCCGCTATGCAAAGTATCAGAGCACACACATGCTGCTCCGTCGACAAAAAAGTGAAATAAATCCACTGTACGTCTTACACCAAGCAAGCCTGAGCTCCCTTCTTCTTCATGCGCGTATCAAATACAACAACATCCAAGAAAATCAGCAAGGCTTAATAAATATTCACCTGAAGAAAGAATCCAATCACGCCAAATGCAGATGTTCTACATAAAAGAAGCCAATTCACGCAGTTTTTTTCTTTCTTTGAAGCATACCTGGCTTTCAGAAGCTGAAAGGTACTTCAATAGAGGAAGTACTTATCCTTTGTGTCAAGGACAATGAAATAACTTAAGCACGCTTGCACAAAAGTTTCTCTGTAAAGTCTTCAGGTTTTTGAGTTTGGAACAATACGCTTACCTGGACTTTGAAGCAACAACTTTCTAAGCTTTCACTTTATTCTGTCCTTTGTCAACCTTTGTTTACTTATGAATTTGTTTTTTTTTTTTCCAACAATGCCAGGATTACAAAGAACATGTACTAAATAACCAGTGAGTTCTATCTCATGTATTGAGGGGAAAAAAAGTGGGTGGAATGGAAATTCACATTTTTTACATATGTCCATGCATTAGGTCCTTAGAACAGGGCTGTCATTACAATCTTCCCATGAGTCACTGCAAAGGTGTTGAAAGGCCTAATTACTCCGGACTAAGCGGAAATGATTTCGACTGTGATGCAAAAACATGTTGGTTATCCAGAAACCAGTGGGAATTACACATTCCTATAGAAAAAAGGCTTTCGAGCTCTGGTTGTGGTGATGTAGCAGTTCCATCACTCCTGGCTCTCGTATTCAGTTGCTACTGGAGGCCTTGCTAAGGTGGATCAGGTGTTGGAATTACACCCTGCAATGGTAGACCGTAACTCCCTAAGACTGGCATGAAGATTCACGCGTTGGAATATTGGGGATTCTTAGCTCCTCCTAACAATGTAGGTTCTTCTCAGCAAGCATCAACTGACCAAATGTTTTATATACCAGTCAAAGATTTGCACTCAAGTTTGGATACATTTTTCTACATTCTTGAACAAAGCTGGATTATTTTTTTAAACCATTAAATAACCCATGTGCCATTAGGTACTGTAACTACATAATACCAATAACATCAACAACAGCTAGTCCTTATTTTAAGACACAAAGATCAGCTGTCCTGGAACAGTTCTTGCAAGAACAGTATTGTCAAGTACATTTGCAAAACCCGTCACGCACCCAGATGAAACTAGTTCTCATGAAGACCTTCCCAGGAAAGCAAGACCAAAACATACCTTTGCTGCAGAGAAGAAGTTCATTTAGAGTCACCAGTCTCAGAAATCATGCTTTACAGAGCATACGGTAAGAAAACATTATATATAATATATAGCAGAAACATCTTAATATCGACCATTCAAAGGAGACAATTGCATATTTTGGATACCTTCAGCATTGTTTTACAGGGTACAAAGAGCATGGAATTATAAGTTTATAAAGTTTGGACACCTTTTCTACCAAACTGGTAGTGTATAATAAAAGCGATTAAAGAGTCCTGCTTTGACCAAGATCCACTTGTCCCTTTAACATCTAGCATTGCAGAAAAAGAAAAAATATAGCATATATGTCTTTCCCACTGTGACCAAATACATTCACTTACTGTATATCGCATATTTGTGCCAGCCTGACATGACTTCTTTTTCAGTGATTGATCACTTTATTGCCTCTATTCTTCTCATTAACGTAATCCTCAGATCCAACCTCGGAGACGCACTGCCTCCACAATGCTGCACTAACACACGCGAGCTTGGTCGGGTTTGCTGAAGGGAGCAGAAGAATTTTTTTACAATTCTTACCAATTTCTTGTCAATTTCCCTTATATAATAAACTGCACTGGACCGGATATAACATGCCCAGAGTGCATCCCCATAACTAGTCCACTGGGCAGTGTGATCAGAGTGCAGGCAGAAACTGGGTATGGAAGTGCATTCCCAGAAGTGATGCTGAGGAACAGCGGCACTAAAGCATCCTCAGCCCCTGCTGTGACAGGGAGGATTCAGGAGAGGAAACGCTCAGAGCTCTGCAGATCTCTAAGCATACACGCTCAGAAAAATAGTAGGTTTGTCTATGTCTTTCTAAAAAAATTCAATCAGTTTAAAGTACCACATGTGGCCCTAGGGGCCACTGATGCACATTAAAAGGTTGCACTGTGAAAGTAAACACATCCAAGATAAAATAAAATAAAATAAAAAAAGAACAGTGTATAAGTTTACAAGTGTTGCAACAGGTAGACGTTTAAAGCATTAAAAGAAAAATCTTTTTGGGGGACTCACACAAGCGCGTGATAGACGAACGCCCAGGCTCGCGGTCGCTCGAGCACGTTGTACAGACAGTTCTGCAGGCGGCGGTAGCGCGCGTTCCTGCGGCCGCTTTGCGCGCCGTACACCAGCGGCTTGCCGAGCAGGCTGAGGCGAGCGCCGCGCTCTCCCCGCCGTCCGTCCGCGCCCGAGCGCCGCGCGCCAGCTCCGCCGCGCTCCACGTCCTCCGTCGCGCGTGTCTCGAGGCGCACGCCGCCGGACGCGCCTTCGTCTCCGCCGCGGTCGCGCGGCATGTCGTCACCGGAGAGTGCGCGCCGTTCCGAGCGCGCGGCTCATGCGTGCACCGCCGCCGCCGCCGCCGCTCACACTTCCACGCGACGCTTCACGGGAAAACCGGACGCGAAACAGGTTTCCCGCCAGACGCACATGCCCCGGGAACGCTCTTTTTCCGCCGTCTTCGCGTTACTCCTCCCCACGTGCGAAAAAAAACACACACACACACAAACACGCACGCACACAAAGTCGTTGACGATCAGTTTAATAAACTCGGAGTGGTCGCGCGGACTCCTGGGTGCGCATCGGCGCCGCGTGCTTTCGCTCTGTCACGCTGAAGTGAGAAGCGCGCGCACAGGAAACGCGTCTGTAGGAGCTCGGCTTTGAGTAGCAACACACTGCGTCTCAACAGCGCGCGCGCGCGCACGCACGCTCGTTTTGATGCGTGTTTACATCCTTTTCAAACTGGTACATCGTGCTCGTTGCAGGTTTTGCATGAAATGCGATTTCTTCCTCAGCATCCTCCAGAATCAGAGCTCAGTAAAGAGGTGAAGAGGTGCATCTCACCTCAAAGAAAGTCAAATCACACAGGTGGTTAAAACAGTCTCTCTCTCTCTCTCTCTCTCTGTCTGTCTCTCTGATTTTATTGGATTATTGCAAAATTATTATTGACAACTGTCAATAATACTGTCATAATAATACATAATAAATGTAAAAAATAAAATAAAATAAAATAAAAAATCACCATGTCAGAAATTAAACCTACCACCAGCATGTGAAAATATAGTGCTATCTGTTCTACTGCATTCAGACAGAATAAGAAGGAATACTTCAATGCCTTTATGCTAAAAGAAAAATCTGCTTCAAAAAGATCTATCTATCTAATTTGCTCACCTCTCACTCAACCTTGGTGGCATCCAGTAACAATGATTAAATAAAAGTATAGTAATCTAACTTTTTACTGCATTTATACATTTAAACATATATAGGTCCCAGGACTGTGCACTATAGATTGACGTCCTTTTTTTTTCAGCGCAAGGTAGCAATATCATGAATGGGATTGTATTTCCTTTTAGTCAGCTATATAAACATGACTGAGAAAAAAAGAATAAAAGTGGAGCACATAGAAAAAGACATAGCACAGATACACATGATGACACTGTTGTTTCTATGTTTCTATGACGAAAAACAAATAAAAATACAATAATTTTGAGAGTTTATAATAGTTTATAATCATTTTTGCGATGTCATTCCCATATTCCGCGAGTGGTAACATTTACACATTCTAAAAGTAATAATAACTTTCGTTCTACCCGACATATCCGAAAACCTAAATGCACAGTTTGTTGTCTGAAGCCTCTCAGTTAACACACACTCACTGGCCAAGGTTTCCATATAAGCACTTTTTGTGAAAACAATAAGCTGTTTAACCCCAGAAGACTGTAAAAGTCAGACTATCAAAAATAAAGCAGATTGCTGCCAAAAGTCTCGATTTCAGGCACCAAATTAGCCGCGTCTGAGACAGTGGAAACACATAAGCATCCCTGACCCAGTTCATCAGGGACACTGGGGTAGTGTCGACCTTCTCTGATAAGGAGCGAACTGTTACTACTGTATGCATTTGTATGTATTATAGGAAGACCAAAAGCTACCGCTGCTGCAGAGGATAAGTTTATTAAAATGACCAGTCTTAGAAACCGCCAGCTTACAACACATCTGATTAGAGCACACATACTGTACAGGCTTCTTAGAATTCAAGCTGCAAACATATTTCAACATCAACGAACAAAGAAAAATGACTTTGGAAAAACAACAAGCAGGAGAGACTTGCCTCCAAATTTGAGATTCTTGTTTCTAACAGCCATGTCTTTGTTAGACTTAGAGAGAGTAATCACATGGTTTGTGAGTGTGTGGTTCCAACTGTGAAGCATGGAGAAGGAGGTATGGTAAACTGGAGGGAAATTGAGAGCACACTTAACCAGCAGGGTTACCGCAGCATTTTGTATCGACACCCCTTCCCATATGGCTTGCGCTTAGTGGAATCATCATTTATTTTCCAACAGGACAATGACCCCAAATACACGTCTAAGTTATGTAGGAGCTATTTAGAAAAGAAGGAAAGTGATGGGACTGCTGCATCAGATGAGCTGGCCTTCATGATCAAGTGATCTAAATAACAGTTGAGATGGTTCAGGTTAAATTGGACCGGAGAGTGAAGGAAAAGCAGTTAACAAGTCCTCAACACCTTTATGATTGTGGTAAAGCCATTCCAAGTGACTGCCTGACTGAGAGAATGCCAAGAGTGTGCAAAACTGTCATCAAAGCAAAAGTTGGCTACTTTGAAGAATCAAAAATATAACTTATTCTGTTATTTAACACATTTTCTTTTTGTCTGTCTGCATATTCCATATTTGTTCTGTCTTTTTTACTGGTACTATACAGATACACACACACACACACGCGCACACGCACACAGTACTGTGCAATAGTCTTAGGCACCCTTTTTAGGCAGTTCTTTTTTTTTTTTTGTACAAAAACAATTCGAATTTCCAAACTTTACTATTCCAGCAACAAAATATATATATATATATACAGTATAATATATTCAGAATGACTGCGGCTGGTTCTGCAGGATGCTCATATAAAACTAAGCAGCTAATTTCCTTATAAATTTGCACAAATTGTACCTGACACTTTATTTAAGCAGAAGGTCGTCAAATCAGTTATTGACTTAGTTTCATGAATTATCGTTTACTATTTTTTACAGTATTAAAAATGGAGAAATGTAGAAATTTTTTGAAGACATACTTCCGTTACAACGGTTTTGAGCATGTGCCTTATAAACCAATGTTTATATTTGCCTTATGTGCACAACCACCTTATAAACAGTATGCATGATGTTGCACTAATCTCTTTCACAATATTCACAATTTCCGTCCACAATTATGCTGACTGGATTATTATTTTTTTTTATTGCATCACTTTTGCACATTTTGAAATTTTATTTTCTGTTGGTGCACAGTTTTGAATACTTCACCATTTGTTTTGTATTTATATATGATTCTGTAATTCCTGTTTACTTCTAATATCTTTGTTATGGTGTTATGTAATGCTGCTGCATTAAGTCTAACTCTAATTATCCATCCATTCATCCGTCTATCCATTTGACCATCACACTTATATTTATTTCTGAAACATCCCGTTCCAGAGTCGAATCTGTTCCTGTTATAATAAGCTCCATTCTTCTGGGATGGCTTTCCACTAGGGTTTTGGAGTCGGGCTGCAGGGATTTGATGAGTCACATAAGAATCTATGTTCCAGTTCAGTAGGGTTGAGGTCAGGGCTTTGTGCAGGACCCCTGCGTTCTTCTACTCTCAACTTAAAAAAACATGTTTTCCTTTCATGTTTTACTTTGTGCACAAGGACACGGTCATGCTGGAACAGATTTGGGCTAATTAGTTCCAGTGAAAGGGAATTGTAAAGCTACAACATATATATCCTATAGAGTCAGTGTGACCACCACAATTGATCATATTTAATCTTATTGCAGAGGAAATTAAAATGTCATCAAATGTTTGCTGATGTTCAACTTTTCCTGCCTAATGTTTGCAACATATAAACTATAAAAATAAAATTCAGTTCAACTCAGGGGTCCAAAATAGTTCGGTTAGTTGCACAAACTTTCACTGAAGTGTCTCACACCCAGTTATTTCGATATAAAGCGGAAGCTGAGTGTTTAAGTTTTTCTTTCAACAGGAACAACACACTTCCTCTGACGTACTGTGGTGAGACACATCTCGCATAACTTTACAAGCTTGAGTGTAAAGCTACTTTTTTTTTCTTCTTTTTTTTAATGAAATGCGTGATGAAATGGGTGGCAATAATTATTCAAATAACCAAATACATTATTTCTTCTTACAATAAATATAATCATAGTTTACATCCATGGCTGAAGTTTTGGCCTTTTTTCATTGTATTAATGTAAATCCATTCAATGAGATCATCCTCTGCATAGTCACTGATTGTTAAAAATGATTAAACCATGCTGCTTTTGAATTCACAAATCTAATAAAAATATTCCTGTTATGTAACAACTTATAATTTGTATACTTGTATGGTAAAACACCAGTAAATAGATTTTTATTACAAAAAAATTGTAATTCAACATAACTCTCATAATGATTAATTAAAATTACTAACTGTTATAAAACATAATAAAGTGGTTGGCTTTTTTTATTTAAAGTAGCTGGCAAGCAAAGAATCCTATTCCCCCACTCCTGCATGAGACTTGGTTGCGTACAACTCATCCTCTGCATGTTCTCAAACACACATCAGTAACTGCAGGTCTAAGAAAGAAAAAAAATAAGCACATGTACTGTGACAAGAGGAAGAATAAAAGGCCAACCAATATGTTTAAGGTGTTGGTTGGTCAACAGAAGAAAAAAAAAAATCTTGTCTCAATTGGTTGAATGCTACAGTATTTACTAATACTGGAACAATAAAATAATACATTACAAATTTGGTGCTTTTATACAAAGTGAACGATTTTTGTGTTATTCAACTGCACTAATTGGCATATGCAGAGCATACTGTTTCGGTATGTCTCTTCCTCTTAAAATTAATGTGAAACAGCCTTTTTACAAAACAAATAATAAAAAAAATATTTAAATTTAAATTCCCTGGGGGAAGGGGTGTATGTTGGGTCCGATGTTGAACCCAAAGTTACACTATTGGTTGAAGGTAAAACTGTAATATCACCTCTTCCCATAGAGGGCTTTCTACTTTCTTGGTAACATGGCAAACTAAGAGAGAGAGAGAGAGAGAGAGAGAGAGAGAGAGAATTGTAAGAGGAACGACACAGTAGGATTTATAGCTGCTATAACAGCAGTGTCCAATTTTCCCCAGAAAGGGCCTGTGTGAGTGCAGGTTTTCATTCCAACAAAGCAGAAGCCACACCTGATTTCACCTGTTCAATAGTTTTTCTTGTTCCATTCTTTATCAGCTCCCGTTGATTATATTCCTATAAACAGCATGTGTTTTTTGTTTCATTTCTTTTCATTTCTTATGAATCGACATCATTTTCCTTTAAACCAACATTTCCTAGAATAATTGGATCCTCAAGGTCTTGTACCTGGTTTTTTTTTTTTTTTTTAATTTACACCCACACATCCTCGAATCAAGCATCATAGAACACTCCTTTAAAGTATTTCCCTATAATTGCTAATCAATTTCCTAAATACATCCCATCTTCTCAGCCTGGTGTGTAATCTGTGAGGACTTGATCTGCTCCGTGAAAAGACACTCGAGTAATAAGGCGGTAATTGGCCACATTTGGAGCTTAATGAGTCCCCGGAGCACATTCATGCTGGCTCATCAGATGCCATGACAGGATAAGCGTTTATGGATGAAACGGCTGGAGAATGACCCAGAAAAAGTTGCCAAACAGAGGCAGAACTGATTGCATAGGGTGTCTGCAAAGCTGTGTTGGTTGCCCTAGGGGTCTTTGACAACCCTGAACTAGTCATCTAACACTCATCCTGACAAAAGTCTGCCATCTGCTGGTGACTAAAATTCCAAGTTGCTTTGCTTTACATTGGCACAGACAAAACAGACGTGAAATAGCACTCACTCTCACTCACTCACTCAGCGTGTAAACCGCTTTATCCTGTATGCAGGGTTGCAGGGGGCCTCGAGCCTATCCCAGAAGACATAGTGCACTAGGCCGGTTGCAACCTGGACGGGGTGCCAATCCATCTCAGGGCACACACACACACACACACACACACACACACACACACACACACACACACACTAATTCACTCTTTACAGTCAATTTGGGGACACCAATTAGCATACTGTAACCTGCACATCTTTGGATTGTGGGAGGAAACTGTAGCACTAGGAGGAAACCCACCAAGCACAGGGAGAACATGCAATCTCAAAGGCGGGAATCAAACCCAGAAGTTGTAGGTGCAAGGCGACCGTGCTAACCACTAAGTCCACAGTGCCGCCTTAAAATAACAAAATATTGCAACCAATACCTTTCTTTTGGTACATTTTAGGCAGATTTCTATAACTTATGTCCTCTTTCCCATGCAACAAATTTTTCTTCTTATCCACAGACAGACTGAAAAGAGTAAATGAAAGCTATTTACTTTGCAAAACACACATCCAATTAAATTAATACTTGTAAAAAAAACAATAAAAAAAACATATTTGACAGTTTATCATCTGCTGTGGCCTACACATATATATGGTACGTTGGGACTTCTGCTATTCTTCTTTATATAGCACTATCTGTGCTATCTGTGTGTCAGCCTAGCATAGATTCTAGTAGCTAACATAAATTGATAGGCCATGACACATATTATAGCTAACAATAAATATTGATTATTTGCAATATTTAAGTTTTAGATGAGTAATAAAAGATTGTTATGACCTGAACACATGCTAATATTTTATTTAATTTTAGTTTTTGAAATCTGAGTCCATCTTCAATTCCCAGAATACAGAAACTCTACACATGCAGTATGCAAAATATGCACCCTGATTAGCCAGTCATTACCAAGCCTTTCTCTGTATTGCTAGCACATTTTTATCTTGTTTCTGGTTTTCTGGTTTGCTCTTGTCCTGCCTTAGTCATGTTGTTTGTCAGATGCCTGACCATTTCCTGTTTCCTGTTTCCAATTCTGATTAATTGCTGAATTTAATAAAATCCATTTGCACTGAGCTATTTTTGTGACCCCCCCCCCTCCCCCCCCCGCTTCCTGGCTAGCAACGTAGCGCATGCCTTGCAGCATTACGCCCTTATGCTCAGCTAGCTCTCCTGAAGTACTTGAGGCTTGATGTGCTGATTACTTTGCAGCTCAGAGGCACATCGTTGGAGCGCAACACCAAGAAATCGAGGAGATCACCACATCAAGCATCCATGTCAGCACAGTCCATGCCATCACCTCATGGCATGGGTTGCTCACTAACAAGGCTTTCCCTTGAGAACAGAACTTGAACTCCTGCTTGCACTCAAACAAGGAGACCAAAGTGCAGCCGAAAATGCATTGAGTGTTTGCACCCTGGCAGCTGGAAGTTGGTATAAAAGGATACATTTCATCAAGGGCAGTGTCAAGCTGCTAAGTAAACTGCCATGTACCAAATCTTCCCCTAAAGAGCTGATGGAAATGCCCACATGGCTTGACAATTTGCTCAGGAGTTAACGGCCCTGCCTGAACCAGCTTCCCACCACTTCCTGAAGTGTACTGTATATGTTAAAGCATAAAAAAGACCAAGTTTATGTGTGTTTCACACTCACAAAGCAGCATTTCTAGGGTACATCACTGGACCAGAAAGTGTGTTCATGGACCAGGGTAAAGCATCAAAAAATTGCATCTCTACTGACAACAAAGGGACATAGCACCTACTGTGTAATCCAGTTGGTGTAGTCTTTGAGAAGAGGAAGCCTAGATTATGAGTATGGAGTCAAACAAAAACCCAGTGTAGAGTTCTTCTCTCGTAAGATTACCTTAGCTGAATGTAACTATAAGATAGGCAACAGAGATCTACTCATTGTCGGCTGAGCACTGGAGAAGTGATGGAAATGTCTGGATCATTCCACTGCGTGCGTTGTTATCTACAATTACCACAAGAACCTGAAGTAGATCAAAATGTAGTAGTCAAAATGCTTAAACTCTCACCAAGCCAGATGGATCCTATTCTTCAAAATATTTAAATTCCCTCAAAGAATCATCTAAAAAATGCATCTTGCCAGAGGTAGGTATTGTAATCATTTGGGATGAATGTTGCACAACACCACTTCATGGACTATCTAATCACCTGGTCCTACTCCTCTCAAGTCACACCCTGGTGGGTGTGGTTATCAGCTCCTTCAGGGAAATTATTGGTGGCTAAATATGCCAGAGAAATCAACCTGTTCATCTCCTCCTGCCAATGTACCTTGAACTCTGCCAGCTGGTAACCGCATACCACGTCCAATGTCTCAGCACCCTTAGCCACACCTTGCCATAATAATCAGAACGATGGTAATCTCTGATTGTTTTCTGAGTCTCTTTACTGAATCCTTCAACAGGTCGTCTTGTCAGGTCCACCTTGGAATTGGGCGTCCAAGGTTACCCATACTGTACTTACCCATGTTCTGGTAAGTTTGACCTCTGGATATCACCCCCAAGTTAAAGACCAAGTAGAGTCAGTGAATGAGGGCATAAGGAACCCTGGGCACAATGAATTCTTTGGATGGAACACTTAGGATTCCAGATCATGCCCTGATCTGCATGATCTGGTGCATCCTGGGGTATCATGGGGCATCCTGGGGTATCATCCACCATTGCTGCTATAGAACGCCAAGCCAAACAGATTCAACTGCTGGTTACTGAGGACTGAGCAGGTTTGTGAATGAGCATATCAGCATCTCAAGCCACCTAGTGGTTACTGGTTGTGTTTTGGTGGGTGATTATGTCGTGTCTATACTGGCATCTGCATACAGCTGCAATTTACAGAATAAGGTGTGTTGTCCAAACATGGCCAACAAGGACTTTCCACCATTACAGGCTCTCAACTGTTCATATACACCAGATTACTGACTGTGCACACCTGTCTTCCATCATACTCACTGCCAAAGTATGTTAGGACTCACGCAAGCACTTTCAATTTGTGAAGTATGGTCTGTCTTTACTGTCAACCATTAGCAAGCCTCATTACCTCATCAATTGCTATTACTCACATTTTATAAATAATTTTCTCTGTAGCAGCTGGAAGCAGCTGGAAGTTGACGGAAAGAGCCAGCACTCAAAGGAAGCATTTCATCAAGGGCTGCGTCAAACTTCTAAGTAAACTGGAAAAATCTCCCCCGATGAGCGGACGGTCATGTCCATATGTCTCGCCTCGGGGTCTGTGTGCATGAAGTCTGCATGTTCTCCCTTCGCTTGGTAGGTTTCCTCCGGGTACTTCGGTTTCCTCCCACAGTCAAAAGACATGCAAATTAGGCTACTTAGCATTCCCAAATTTCCCGTAGTGTGTGAATACATGTGTGAATGTTGACCAGAGGTCCAACCATGATCGTAAAAATGGGAATAAATACAATAGTCACCGCTGGCCTCCATGGTCCCTAGTGTGACTACAGAGGTTCCTAGATGGATAGATGGATAGAAGGACAAATATAATGCATAAGAAATATTAAAAACAGTACAAAATAGTTCTTCCACACACTTTTTTATTTGGAAATAATAAAAATGAACTCTTTTTTTTCTTTTAAATATAAAACATACACATCATTTGAGCCACATCTTTATACAAACAAAAGTGTTGCAAGTGAATACTTTTATTTAAATGTATCCTATTTATTTTTTGTTTCGACTCATTTCAGTGGAACATATAGTGAGTTGTAAACAATCAGCGTTTTTGAAGTTTTCTTTTCATTCTATACTCAGTAATACTGATAAAATCAAATGAAAACCAGGCTCACGTAAAAAAGAAAACGATCTTGGCTAATTTATTTTTTCCTTCAATGAACGCATCTTGAAGAGAGATAGAGGCTTGTATTGAACGCACAGAGATGGTCGTGTTGTGGCCGAGCGATCGGGCCGGCTAAGCGTGAGATGTTATCGGAGGGTCCTGACATCTCGACTCAGCTTCAGTGAGTCAGCGGTCCCTCGGGAACGGAGACGTCTTTTGCAAGAAAATCCTTGGCCTCTTTTTGCAAATATGGCTTAACCGACTTATTGGTTAGTTCATATTTACAATCTGTGCATGTATTATTGTATTTCACACCTGTTCAGTTCAGTAGCTATGTGTCACTCTAATTTACGTATAACTAGCTAATCTCTGTGTCTCGGAGGTAAAGAATCATTTACATATGAGATATTTGTAAAAGAAGGCGGTTAGGATATGATCAGTTTTACAGTACACCACATATCCCTCAAAAGGGATTAGAAAAGACAAAGAAATGCAAGGAAAATAAAAAATAAAACATTCATCACCGGAATGTAGGACAAGTACTGAAGGGTTTTTATCCCCCCGTGGATCTGAGAGTGAATGGCTTTAGTTTCTTAGTTTATCTCGTTATAATCAAGTACAAGCAAACTGTACAAGTACATGCAACAAACAAGCTGGCCTACTGTATGTGGAACTAACACAGGTATCAATTTCTGTAGCTTTTTTTTTTTTTGTTGTATTGTTTTGTTTGTTTATAAAAATGTGCATGCAGCTCGGAATAGGTCATGCTGCTCCGCCCCCTCTGGTGGGAGGGGCCAGTAGCCTGGCAGGTGATTGGCGTTTGTAGAAGCAGTGACAAAATGTTAATGGTCATCTTGAACGTCACATAGGAGAATTGTTTCAATGAATGTTAAATAATAATAATAATAATAATAATAATAATAATAAACTGATATGAACAAAAATTTAAAAAATTCCCTATTTTTTGTCTTTTCTTCCGATATTATAACATTTAATTTATTTTTATTTAAAAAAAAACACATAATTGTTCTTGTGCTTGCATTTGAGCTGCAAAACAAAACAATACAAAAGCATGGAAATGGAAAAAAATATTATATGATGTGTTACATACTGTAATATACCATCTTACAAAATTCACCAGTCTGGTCATAGATTTATGGAGATAATATAAATAATATGTCATTTGATATAATATTGTATCCTCTATGTAACTGTTATATGGAAATAAACCCCCACTTCTAGACAAAAGGCCCCATTTATACCTTGCTTTAACATTTTTTTTTTCAATAAGCCAAAGATTGTGTTTGCCAGGGATGCATCGATACTGATAAGAGTATCAGTATACTTGTATGTCAACACCGACATCTTATACCACGTGACTAAAACATAGCGAGACTGAAATGGCTACAATCCAGACATCACAATTAACATTGATGTTTATACAAAAGAAGTGAAGAGGTGTAATTAAGGCATCTTTCTATAACACAATTCTTTATATAAAATATGTATGTTCATGTTTAAATAGTGAAATATAAAAAAAAATACAAGTGGCATTCAAGTCAAACTGGGAGTTGGGAGTAAATTTCACAGAGATTGAAGGCGTAAAACCGATTGACATTTGCAGAAGACTTCGGTACGGTGATGAGACTCTTAGTCGCAGTAAAATATTTAAACAGTGAAGGACGTACAGTGGTACCTTGGCATACGGATTGACCTCTCCTCAAATTTTCGCCTTTAGAACTGAAAATCAGCCTCAGCATGTGAAGCATTTTCGGCATAGGAGCGAATGAACTGAACCAAACCGAGCATTGGCTAAGCTGCGTGAGTTTACATTAATTCTTTTTGGATTTTGTGCCAGACCTATCACCACAGATCCCAAAAAAGTTAGCAAGGTCGATAGCAAGAAGGAAAGGAAGCTATTTTCATTTTCGTTTTTAAAGTAACCGATGCCAAGAGGAATCATAATTTAAGGTTATATCAGGATGTCTATTTATTTAATACTTTTACTTCTTTCCTAAATGTTTCAATTGTTTTTATATGCAAAAATATGATTATATTATTGTATTGGGAATAGGTAATATTGGTAATATTTTTGGGGTGGCTGTAACGGAATTATCCGCATTTACTGCCTATGGGAAAATTCTCGCCTTAAGAACTCGGCTCTGGAACCGAGTAAATTTGTCCTG
>JAAGKR010008557.1:0-30768 GCA_011419295.1 Clarias macrocephalus | reverse complement strand
GCGCAGATGGTGTATTTTGTGGGTCTGGTCCTGATCATGGTCTTCTCTTACTGGGCTCTGATGGACACACACATGGGGGACGGTGTGTACGGAGCTGCGGTGCTGCTGGGGGCGGGGTCAGCCACCATCCTCGTCATGTCTCTGTCCATGACCGCCGATCTCATCGCCGACCAGACCGTACGTACTGTACCGCTCCACAGACGAAAGAGAATCAGATCCGTTCTGTAAAACATCAGATTTACGCGTCTTTACAGATTTACTGTACGGATTCGAGTCACTTCAGGGCGTTGATGCCAACGCAGTGTCTGTACGTTTAATACTGAGCATCGCCCGAACAGCGAGTGCGCCCTCTTGTGGTATACAAGCTAATTGATATGTGAGCAGAAGTAACGTTCATTAATTAACATGCATTCTTAATTTGGTTAATTATTAACAGTGTACAATTGACTAACGATTCATCATTAACATCCCCATTTGGAAGCATTTCACTAAAAGGTGTTGTATGAAGACTTCTGTCATTCCTTGTATTGTTGTTATTATTATTATTATTGTTATTATTATTATTATTATTTATACATGTGCCAGTTTATTAGACAGCTTGTTTCCTTAATTAATCCCTTAATTATGGTCCTGGAGAATCCCACATCCTTCATATTTCAGTGTCTGATTTAAAGAGACTGTTTCTTCCACTCAGAGCTGTCAATCAGAGAAAAGTTTAAAACGTGCAGGACAGGCGGTTCTTCAGGACGAGGCTCGGGAACATGTCTGTATAATAAATCTGAAAGAGTTACGAACATCCCAGGAACATCTCTGGATATTTTTTGATGTTTGTTTACATGTCCATCTTTATTTTCTTCCATGTTCGTCCACACAGCAAAGCGGAGCGTTTGTTTACGGAGCGATGAGCTTCACGGACAAAGTCGCAAACGGTGTGGGAGTCATAATCATCCAGACTCTGCACCCGTGCCAGTAAGTCCACTACGTCCACTACTAGACAGGGGAATGACCCGGGTGCACCCCGAGTGATATTATCCCCGTCCCCAGGTGCCTATTCGCTTTATATTGTGGTTCTGTAACTATCGTGGTTTTATAAATATCCCGAGTCAATATATATATATATATATATATTTTTAAAAACTTTAAACAATGTAAAAAAAAATTATAAAATGAAGTTGAACAGCAACGTTTCATCACCTTAAATAAAAGTATAATGTATATGAATTCAAAATTCCTTTAAAAATCAGTTTTGCAGTCAGTGTGGAAGTACTTTAAATATAAAATACTCATCTTTTGTGTGGCAGTTTTTATGTAAGTTTTCCTGATGTCTAATAATTACAACATAAATGTGTTATAAATGCTAATTAGTCAGAAATCGCGTATGATTTCATTAGAAGCCGCACATGGCCGTGTTAGAAGTCGCGTACGCCTGCCTGCTCGCGGTCATTTGAGGCGGTACACTGTTATCATTTCTTTATAATCCTACAGGGGGCGCACTGTGAACTATTTACACATTTTCATCCCTCGTGGTCTCAGTGAATTATATTTGCAATACGTTTGTTTAGAAATAATAATGATGGCAGATGACTGTAATTATTACAGAGATACGTGCCGCTCAGTAACAATGTAGCTTTTTGTTTAATATAATTTGAAGTTAAATGTTAAACTCTTGTGTTTGATGTTAGTTTGTAGTGAACGAGCAGCGACATTTAATTACTCGTGTTAATTTCAGTCGGTGAATAAATACAAGGTATAAAACTGTGGAGTTATGACTCAGTTGTTATTTTTTTATGGTTTTAGATTTTTGTATTTATCAAATCATGATATTTACAGAGTCGCAATATAAAGTTATAAAAATGTACATAAGCAGGAATTTTAAAACCTTAAAAAAAATTATTGTGTGTGTGTGTGTGTGTGTGTGTGTGTTCTCTGTAGTACTCAGGCGTGTTGTCCAGCGTGTGTGTGGTATTACCACTACGTCATGGTGATCGTTACGGGCGGAGTCGCGGTCGTCGCAGCACTCAGTCTCTGCACCATTCTCATCTGGCCAATCAGGATCAAGCGCCGTGAGTCCTCCTTCATCTCCTTCGTCTTTGTTTTTTTTTTTTTGTCCCGCGTCATAGCGACAAACGAACGTTGGCGATAATTTCCTTCAGTTACTGTTAGAAATCTTCAGGCACTAAGCCATTTGTCCTTCCTGCTTCCTGTAGAGCGCAACAGGGTCACTTATTAGTACTAATAGGATATGTGGGGAAGGAGGCGGGGCTTCCAGGGCGTCAGGCCTGTAGTTTTACTGCACAAATATCTCTACTTTCTACTTCACTACGCTTGTGTGTCGTAACCACAGTGCAGAGTGGAGTATCTGTAGCGGGAATATCGCCACCTGCTGATTACTATATGTAACTGTGTGATCAGGCTTCCCTTTGTGAAGGACTTAATCATGTAGCAGGTGTTTGAAATCAGAAACAGAGAGAGGGAGAGAGAATGAAACTGTACTTTTAAAGCGTAAGCTAATACAATTTAAATACTTTTGGTACTTAAGGAAATTTGAAAGCAAGTATTTTTTTTTTTTTACATTTCTCTAGTAGACGTGTAGATAAATGGAGGACGTATACTTTTACCTGAGCAATGTTTTATTTGAGATATCTCTACTTTTACTCAAGTGTAGCGCTGACGATTGCATTATAGGAAACATGATGACACTTTCCCGTGTTCAGCCCGCAAGTCATCTGGGTCACGCAGAAGTGTTCACAGGAAGTCAAGTGACCTAAATGATGTGCGGTTTTTTCTAACTGTTAAAGAAAGAAAGTGTGAAAAAGTGTCCATGAATACACTAGTCAATCTAACACAACAAAAATCTATCTTAAATGTAATGACCGTTAATTATTTACAAAAAACACTCAGACTGAGTTTTCATTTGTGGTCTAAACTACTTTCTGAGTAATAAATCTTCTGAGACCCAGCAGCGTGTGAGGGTTACTCTGCCGAGTCAGAGCGCAGTTACGCACGCCGTGTGTTGTGTATTTCAGTGTCTGCGGAGCAGCAGGTAAGCGGGTCAGCTAGCACGCCCCCCGACGGTGAGAACGTCATTCACAATCTCACTCACAAGCCGTATTTCACTCGGTCGCTGATGTCAATCAGAAATCACGCAGCACTGAGCACGGATCTGATCCACAGGAGAGATGTGATGCTTCTTGATCTCGAGATGATCTCCTGAATGTCATTTACCACCTGATTCTCTTCACATGCCAGTATTATAATCTGTGTCCCTGTACCGTATACAGTATAAGGTGCACCGTTATCACCCTGATGTTGATTATTATCCACGACGTGAGATGCTTTATCTCTCATGCGCTGCATCAAGAATAGCTGTTTTTATTCATTAAAGAACACCACAGCATGTTTTTTACCCCATATTTAACATTACACATGTTAGTCCATGACATCATTTACATTACAGCAGCTATAAACCGTCGTTCCCTCACGTTCGTCTGTCCTGAAGCTCTCAGCTTTATCTATAACCTTTACAAAGATCTGACACTGGAGACTCCTTCCACAATCATGTAACTAAAAGTCACCACCTTAGCAATCAATCGCAACTTGTTTTTATCTCGTCCAAATAAGGAGAATCTTTACTCCTGTATATCTTGAAAATTTCCTTTTTTTTTTTTTGTTTGTTTTTTTGTTCGGTTTGTTTGTTTGTTTTTCCTCAAAGCTGCACCTTCTGACCAATCAGAATCCACCGTTCTGAATCAGTGTGTTGATTCTGCTCACGGCACCACAGAAACGGAAACAGACTGCATGTGTGTGAATTAGTGTGAATGAGAATTCTGAGTGTGTGTGTGTGTGTGTGTGTGTGTGTGTGTGTGTGTGTGTGTGTGTGTGTGTGTGTGTTTGCCCAGGTCTCAGGGTGATGCCTGGTCTGATGCCAGACAGAGAAGATTCAGAAACCAGCAGCGAGCCGGCACTGATCAACTGAACGATCCTGAAACACGCGACGAACTGACCTCTGAGGCGTCCCAGTGAGCCGCCATCATATTCATATTCATCCAGTTGTTTATGGATAAATATGATTGATTTTATGGATAAATATGATTGTGTGTGTGTGAGAGAGAGGAGTAACAGAAAGGGAAATGATCCATGTTAAAGGAATGCAGACACTATTGATTTTACAAAGGGACCAGCATTATATATTTATTTAGTATTATAGATGTTTTATCTCTAATTATAATCTAAAAGAAAGTCACAGTGTGTCTGTTGCCTAGTAGGTTTTTATCCATACATGGCAAAAATCAACACTTTTTATTAAAAATCTGTGTGTGTTTATATGTGTGTGTATATCGATCAGCCATAACATTACAGCGCGCGACATTATGCTCAGTATTGTGTAGGTTCCCCTTGTGGCACCAGGGCGGTTCTGTGGGTCCTATGAGGGGCGCTGCATAATGTTGGCAGTGGGATGTGGGGCGCGGCCTCCGTGGATCAGACTTATTTGTCCGGCGTATTCCAGAGGTGCTTGATCATGGAGCGCCCTCTGACCTTTGGTCCACACGGGCATTCGTGCCCATGATCCTGTCACCAGGTTACTGGTATATACACTAACTGATCATCGCTGTCATTCAGTTCACCTGGTGGTGGTGCTGGTGTTAATGTAACAACTGATCAGTGTACGTGTGTGTACATATACATGAATGCACATATCTGTAAGTAAAGGTTTTCTTAGACAAAATAATAAAAAATTTCCCGTTCCCATCAGTACCCCCCCCCCCCCCACCCCCAAAAAACGCACAGGGTTCGAGAAATCTTCCCGAAAGGCTGCTCATCCACTGCAGCGCATCAGCAGCCACAGACACACTAACCACTCCTCCTAATATATGGCGCCATTACTTATATTCCACTAGTCTTATATACTTTCATGACTTTCAAATCGTCTATTAAACGGGATTTTATTACGTGACTTAACCTCAAGGATAAAGTACTAAGGGATGAAGGTGATCAGGCGAGGTTACGTTTACTGTCTCAATATTTTTATACGGAAGTTTACCTGAGATTTGGGATGCAAATGTTTTTATTTCCTACTTTTATTTTCCTGGACTAACTGGATTTTCGTGAACAGCACATTTTATTAAACAAAGCTCAGAGCTGTTAGAAGCTGTTTGGAGAGAGAGAGAGTTTCCTCACATCAGCCTCCTGCATGTACAACACTAAAGACCAACACGTCCTGATCTCTGTGTGTGTGTGTGTGTGTGTGTGTGTGTGTGTGTGTGTGTGTGTGTGTGTGTGTGGGTACATGTACATGTACATGTAAGCTGGTCTATCACTTTCGTTTAATTCCTAGCCAGGTGAGCACTTTCTGATGTTGAGTTTCCGAGGAGTCTCCCTGCACAGGGAGCGAAGGAAAAGCCTGTTCCTTGTTCTTGGTGCAGTTTAATACCGGAGTCGTGGTGTGTAGCTAAAGAAATGTAAATGTTCATAATAATAATGACGTAATAACACACATTTCTGTTTAAAGGGAAAGTTTGTGTAAATGTTAAAAACTTGCACACGGAGTATTTTTTTCATTTTGTATGTTATGTTGATCAGCGTCACTGCTGGGTCGTGTGTTGATTTGACATGTTTACTGACTTTATACAGTTAGACTTTATGCAGTAGTTACACTTTATGTTCGTAAAGCTTTATAACTGCGCACATCTCTTTTCCATCGCTGAGCATTAGAAATGGCACGAGGCCCCTTAGTCCTTTCAGAAACACATCTGTTTTTTATTTTTTATATTTTTAACATTGTTTTTGTTATTTTACTGCACAACTATGTAGCTTTTAAAAAGGATTTTTATTAATACAGGGCAAAACCACAGTTAATTTTTTTTAACATCAATTAAACACTTTTACACAAAATATTTTAAATTGCAAAAAGAAATAACTATAATTACCTGTAAAAATAATATAAAATAAAGTTTTTACAAAAAATACAACCGAATCTCTTTGCTTGAAACTTATTTACCCATTAATGTGATAAATAAGTAAACAAATAGATGGATATAAATAAATAGCAAAATAAATAAGCAAACAAGTAAATACATAAAGTGTAATAGATTGTTTAAAAAATACATAAATAAATAAAAGCATTAAATTGAAACAAATAAATACAGCGATTTAAATAAATAAGTAAATGGATACATCGATTTAAATGGTGATGTAAAGAATAAATATTATTGTGCTACAGAATTTGAGAGTCGACTCAAATTCACATTTTATTTTCTATGATATCTGATATATTTGTATTTTTTTAAATAATTTTTTTATTTTAGTCTTTTTTTTTTTGTCCTGGGTATCATTTGCCATAAGTTTTACTATTAATTATGTAATTTCTGTTATAACATCTTCTGTACAATGCTTTAATCATTCCTGAATTAACATGCATCTTTAAAACCTCATCATTAACTTTGTTCATTTATGAAATATTAAACCATTTGTTATGCTTTATAATTCTGTATAAAAAATATTTTAGTTCTTTTGACTTCATTAAGATACTATAAAGTGGAAATCTCTATTTCCAAACTAATTACACACTGATGGTTCTCACAGTTTCTTAGCCCCGCCCCCTCCATTCTGACGAGCTCCTGTGCTGAAGTGTGTGACTTTATAATAGCACTGTTATGATGAGACTCGATGATTAATAGACTTTATAAGCTGTTTACAAAGTGAAGTTTGCTAATGATAAGGGAATGTCAGTACAGCAATGATCTAATTAGCTCTGATAGCAGGTCAGACATTTTAAATAAACAAAAGGAAATATCTGTAAAATATATAAACACATGCAGGTTTGATGAACGAGATGATCTGCTGAGAATCGGCCTGAAACTTGTTTACCTTTATTTTGATGTAAATGTTTTTTTTTTTTTTTTTTTGTAAATGATTCTCTTTTGTATCTAATTGTGTAGAGTAAAATAAATAAAAAGCACCAATAAAAATCCATTGACTCAATGTTTTTAAAACAGTTTTATTATAGTCATCACCTAATGCGCAGACACACTGGCTTATCACGGAGAGTGTATTCCCAGCTCACTCCCAGTGTTCCCAGGCCGCACTCTGGATTGGCCAAGATCCGAACCGGAGTAAAGCAGGACACTGAAGATAAATCAACAGCGCTCTGTTCACTCAGTGGTACGAGTCTTCTTGCCATGAGGATAGTCAAGGAAACTAAAGCTTGGAGATTAAATCAGCTGTACTCTAATATTACTGTACGGAAAGTGAATGAAAAATAAATACACTAGTGCTCACGACTCGGGTGACGTCACTACAAAACCCAATGAACCTCCAACTAACCTGCTTAATTCTGATTACTTTTACATATACAGTAAAGTGATGTTTTCCATTATCATTAAATAATAATAATAATTTTTATTATTATTTTCCCTGAATGTTGTGGAATTTGTAATACAATCCATAGTCTTCCCGAGTCTGGAAAAATCTGGACATCTAGGTAAAGCATCTTATATCTTGATTAGAAGGAGGCGGAGTGTTTCATCACCTGATGTCGGAGCTGTTAATTGGTGATCTAATTGCATTGATTTGCTTACTTGCAGCTATTTAGTTGAAACGGTTCAGCTGCAAAAACAAACAACAGCAAAAAATTCTTCAGCCAAAGATTAATCAACCACTGAATTTATATTACAAACCTTTTCATGTTTGTTTACATCCTGGTATCTGGATTCTGGATCATTAACTAAATGAGCACAGAAGAAACCTAACATTACTGATTAACATCGGTGGTTCTCAACTTTATTTATTTGTACTCCTTGAGGAACACTGCCCTGCAGAATTTCTTGTTTTCCCTGCTCTACCACACCCAGCTTAATTACAGTAATATAAGGTTATTAATTAGTTGATAAGTTAAATCAGGTGTGCCGGGAGCTGAGAAAGAATTAAAATGTCCAGTGCAGTTGACAACCACTGCATCACATCATACTTTTATTATGGTTTTTCTACTAACATTTCATTCTGTACTCATTTTATCCACAAGGTGACAGCAAAAAGTCAAAGGATGGAGAAGCGAGTGGAGTTTCTTGTAGTACCGTCATACCGCAGGATAATCCATGTTTAACTTTCCTCTCCTTGTTTCGGTCTTCCTTCTTACATCCATCCACACAAACAGACTTAATATAATATAGAATATGTCTTGCTTTTTAATAATAATAATAATAATAATAATAATAATAATAATAATAAAAAACTAATCTCAGTGTTCTGGTGTAATTTTTATGTCGGTGTAGATTCAGCATGTTTTATTTATAGCTTTAAAAGTTTTGTTGGAAAAGAATGATGAGGTCGGTTTTAAAAATGGACATTCTGACAATAAAATGATTAATCTATCTATTGTGCAAGTTTAAAAGGTAGAAATACTGTATACGCGTCATATAAAATTCACAAACACCACAAGTCACCACAAGTGACATGAAAAGTTTTGTGAAGGAAAAGTTTATTCTTAAGAGTTTATCTTGGACAAACCTGATAAAAGTGATTTATAATCAAATCAAAATGTCTTAATGTAGTGCATCTTTAAAAATCAGTATATCATGAAAAAGGCTATTTTTCATCACGTGAAACTCCTATATATCCTAGATTCATTACATGTCAAGAAAATTTTTTCAAACCATTTTAATTTTTTTATTCTATTCCAGTGATTAAGGCACATAGCTCATGAAAATCAAATATCCAGTATCTTATAATATTACAATCCATATATTGTATATAATAAAACTGTAAAGTCTGAAGATATATGCAGTGATAGAACACATCAAGATGGTTTAGTAAAAACTACTGAACGGAATTTTATAGTGTTTAGCTGAGCTTGAGGGAGCCCACAGGAAGAGAAGAAATGCTTTGAAATTGAAATGAAAAGTGTCCGTATAAAAAAATCAACCTTTAAAAAATTATTAGTTCATCTCAAACTACAACAGATTTTTTTTATATGCGCTTATGAGTGTGCAATTGAAATCTACTTAATAAACACAAACTCACACCTTCATTCCGCGCATATAACAGAGATTTTGCAATCAAATTCCACGTGAACGAAATTGCGGGCACATATAGTATTTCATAAGATCAATCAAAAAATGATTTCAGAATTTCTGTATTGTAAATTTCTGCTTTGATGTTTTTTTACATCCTCCTATAGATTTGAGATCTATAATTGAGATCTATATTAAGATCTTCCTATAAATTCCATAGATTCTCTGTAGGGTTAAGGTCAGGAAAATTGCCCTGCCAGTCTAGCGCAGTAATATTAAGATTAGGATTAAATTATTTGTACCTTACAGCAGGTTTGGGGTCAGCCATGATAAAGAGCCCCTGGAGCAGATATGGTTAAGGGCCTTGCTCAAGGGCTCAACAGTGGAACCCTGGTGGTACCCTGGTGGTACTGGGGCTTGAACCCCCAATCATACAATCAGTAAACCAGAGCCAACCGGGTGAGCCACCACCACCTCCCAGCATAATGTCATTGTCAGCAAACCAGCTAGTGGTGGTTTTGGCACTGTGAGCAGGTCCTACCAGGAAAAAAAAATCAGCAATTGACTCACACAGGGGACCGACACCAGCAGTTGAGACGGCACCTCAAATCATCACCAACTGTGTAAACTTCACAATAGTCTTCAAGCAGCCTGGAGTCTGTGCCTCTCCTCTCCTCTCTTCCTCCAGGCTTTGGGAGATTTTTTTCCAAATGAAATGTCAGATAAATCTACATTTATCTGAAAAGAGGACTACAGAGCACCAGTCTAGTTCCTTTTCTCCTTGTTGTCTCTGGTTCAGGAGTGGCTTGATACTAAGAATCCAACCGTTTTAGCTCGTTTACTGAAGACATCTGTGCATGGTGGCTCTTGATGCCATGACTCCAGCCTCACTCCATTCCTCATGTAGTTCCCTCAAGCTCTTGAACCTGCATTGCTTGACAATCTTTTTCCGTGGCTTGCCCTCCTTTTGGAGGGTGACGATCATCATCTTTCAGACAACTGTCAAGTCAACAGTCTTCCCCATGCATGTACTAAACTAGACTGAGAGATACACAGTATTTCTCCTGTATGATTAGTAATTTCAGATGAAGTATTGTTATATTTTGAGATACTGGATTTTTTGGAATCATCAAAATTAAAGCAAAAGAAAGGCTTGAAATATTTCACTTTACATGGAGTGAATCTAGTATATATGAGGGGTTTAACTTTTAAATTTAATTATAAAAAAATAATTAAATTAAAATGATATTTTCATAATATGTTTTTTTTATATATATATATGCACTGGATGTTTAATTCCGTTATGCAATATTAAAGTCAAAATAATTTTATTCTCCTTTCTATTATTTACATGTTTTAGGAATTTTCTTTGTGTGTTTCTTGGTTACAACACAAAGCATTCAACAACACACACACACACACACACACACACACACACACACACACACACACACACACACACACACACACACACACACATATAAGACAAGACAAGATGCACAATGCAATTACTGGCTGTAATATACGTACTATAATACTGCACTTCAAAAGGGAGTGTTTGGTTCGGTCAGAATTAACATTAGAGAGAAGGTAGAAATATCAGCTTTATGAAGATCAGGATGCCTTAAATAGAGTAGAATAATTGTGATTGTATAAAAATAACATTCGTAAACTGTAATAATAATAATAATAATGATAATAATAATAATAATAATAATAATAATAATATGCTTATGAAATAGTAAACTGTAAAAAAAAAGTTTTTTCTTGATAGAAAATGACAGTACATTAAATATAAGATTATTAAACATACCTATTTCTAGACATATTTACTATTTAAAGTGTTGTTTTTTTGTTGTTTTATTGTCAGATAATTCTGCTTATTTCTGAGAATGAATGTTTTAAATTATTAATATTATCTGCCAATAGAGCAAAAAGAAAATTAACGCTTGCTGTAAACATACTAAAATAGGTCTATAAATAGGTTAAATCTTATATTTTGTTTATTCTAATTTTTTAGTTTAGGAATTGTAGATAAATTTTGACTAGATGCAAAATAATTGAACTTCCTAAGATTTCATTTATGCAGTAAATTAAAAATAAAATGTATTTTTAATATAATATATATATAAGATTGAGGAAGTATTAGAGAAGCACCAGACTTCATCCTTCAGTCCTCTCTGAGCAAATAAAACCCTGAATACTAAGATTTGTTTGACATCATCTAATGGCCTCCTGGTATTTACACAGAGCTGGAAAAGAGTCAACATTTTATCCGGAACATATTCCTCCTTCTCATCCGTCTGTGTGTCGTGTAGAACATTGTTAGCAAGGGAGGGGGACAAAAACCCAACCCAAACACTTATTAATAACACCTTTGTTTTAAAGCTTAAAGAATCCAAATGGAAAACACACGTGGGCCTGTGTCCTATTACTGAGCAATTACGGCTAATTGGAACAGCGTTTCTCAAAGCCCACTGTCAGCTCTTTCGAATCTGATTCAGCACAATGGGCCGGTTAAAGGACGACTGTAATGCAGTGTGAAGCTCAGACAACAGAGACACAACAGTTTATGAGAAATACACTCATCATTTCCCACGGTGCAACTGCTGAGCTAGCTCATCGCAAGTCGCTTCTCTGATGCTCTGTGATCTCCAGGAAGCAGATGAGGAGATGGTCTACTGAATATCGTCTGATGACGGAGTGATATTGATTATAAAAATTACAGCTGGATCACTATGCTGCCACAGTGCTTCTGAATGGCCAGAAGGTGGCGCTACTGTAAGTGCAAAGTGGATACAGATCATGATGTTACCAAGAAACCACAAACAAACCGTAAACCTCTCCGTCCTGAAGATGTCTGAAAGTAAAAGATGTCTTTTACTTCTGACTCACAAAGCGCTCACACTGGCGACTCCTTCCTTATATATTATATAAACTTCTCTTTAAACACACTTTCTCACACTTTAGATTTAATATTATTCTTCGGAATACGTATAAGAAATGTATTCACAATTCCACTGTCTGAAGTTATCTCAGATCACTATCTTGTCTCAATTAAAGTGTGTCATAGTAATAATGTACGCACAGCGCCGCGCGACCACATTAAAACGTATATTCACATCAACTATCACACAGAGCTTTATCAGTAATCTCCCAGAGTTACCAACTTTGATTGTATCGCCATCTGACTCAACAGAACTGGATCAGGCGACTGAATATTTAGAGTCGACATTCCGTTAAACCTTAGATAACGTAGCTCCAGTTAAAAGGAAAATGATTAGAGATAAGAAACTCGCTCCCTGGTATAATGATCACACGCGCAGTTTAAAACAGACCACTCGGAAATTAGAACATAAATGGCGTCAAACCAAATTGTTAGTATTTCAAATAGCTTGGAAGCAGAGCATCATGAACTATAGAAAAGCTCTTAGTGTAGCTAGATCAACGTATCTCTCCACTCTTATAGAAAATAACAAAAATAATCAGAGATTTTTATTTAATACTGTAGCCAAATTAACCAGAAATAAGACCACTGCAGAAATCTCCACAACAACAACACACGGTAGTGAGGACTTGTTTTAATAATAAAATTGTAAATATTAGGCATAAAATTAAGGCTTTGAAACCAGACAATGTAATTGATGCAGATGTTAAACTAACCATGTCAGATTAGAACCTAGAATACTTTACTCCCCTTAAAGAGAATGAACTAATTTCACTCATCTCTTCTGCAAATTCATCAACCTGTATATTAGATCCCATACCGACACATTTTCTCAAACAGATACTACCAGCAATACTAACAGATAGTACCAGCAATAACAGAACCCCTGTTGAAAATAATTAACTCTTCACTCTGCATTGGGTATGTTTGAAAATCTTTTAAATTTGCAGTTATTAAACCGATAATTAAGAAGTCTGCCTCGACTCCGGTCACCTGTCCAATTACAGGCTGATATCAAACCTCCCCTTCATTTCTAAGATTCTGGAAAAGATAGTAGCGGAGCAGCTATGCTCATATCTACATAGAAATAACATACATGAACTGTATCAGTCAGGATTCAGGCCTCATCACAGCACAGAGACAGCACTCGTTAAAGTAGTTAATGACCTCCTATTGGCCTCTGATCAGGGTTGCGTAACTATGCTTGTGTTACTCAACCTCAGTGCAGCTTTTGACACCATTGATCGTAGTATTCTTCTTCACAGATTAGAAAATGTAGTAGGAATTAAGGGAACAGCCCTCTCCTGGCTCAGATCCTATTTGACTGATCATTAGCAGTATGCAGATTTAAATGGTGCCTATTCTGCATGTCCTCTTTGCTGAGTTTGGTGTTCCACAGGGTTCAGTTTTAAGCCCACTGCTTTTTTCCCTTTACATGCTTCCTTTGGGCAACATAATCCGTAAGCATGATATTAGTTGTCATTGTTATGCTGACGACACACAGTTATAACAGCAAAACCTGATGAGAAAAAACAGCTTGCTAAAGTTGAGCAATGCGTAAAGGATATAAGAGACTGGATGCTAATTAACTTCCTTTGGCTTAATCCTGAAAGACAGAAGTTCTAGTCATAGGAGCGCATGCAGCTAGAAGCAAGATTTTAGATCACACTGTAAATTTAGATGCCTTTCTGTTCTATCTAGTCCAACAGTAAAAGACCTCGATGTGATTATTGATTCTAGCCTTTCATTTGAAGCTCATGTAGACAATATCACCAGGATAGCATTCTTTCACTTCAGAAATAAAAGGTAAGGAATATATTGTCACTAAACTATGCAGAAAAACTACTTCATGCTTTTATCACCTCTAGGTTGGACTATTGTAACGCCTTAATGTCTGGTTGTTCAACTAGGTCCATCAACAAGCTTCAATTAGTTCAGAATGCAGCAGCTAGAGTCCCCACTAGAACCAGAAGATACAAGAACATCACCCCTATCTTATCCACACTGCTTTGGCACATAGATTATAAAATACTACTTTTGACGTATAAGGCATTAAAGGATGCAGGCTAGTTGTCAGTCCCGCGTATTATACAAACTAAAGCAGGGGGCAGAACTTTTTCTTACAAAGCCCCAAAGTTATAGAATAGCCTTCCAAATAGTGTTCAGGACTCAGTATCTAAGTCTAGGCTAAAAACCTATTTATTTAACCCAGCATTTTGTAAATAGATGAGCCTTAGATAAAGGAGCAGATCTGGGGGACTCATGGACGTAGAGTATCTGGTGAACTGGTATGTTTAGATGCTGTCCTCCCCACTCTCATTGTTCACTCAGGTTTGTTGACGGTGAGGTGATTGGTTGCTTTACATCTCAGGGATGATGCCGGAGTCCCTGCTTGCACTCTACACTAAATATACATTCACCTTATACATTATGTGACTGTGAACAGAACTGTTATCTCTCCTCTTCTGCTCACCCCCTCTCTCTCTTTCCCTCTCTCTTTGCATAACTTTGTTGGTCTCTGAAAATTGGATAACATGTTGGGATGACTTCAAAATTGTGGACTCGTCAGGAGCTTTCTGGAAATCCTGGAATTTGAGCTCACAACCTTCTAATCAGAAAAAAATTATGTTCTATGCTTCCATATCTTTATGTTGGATAGCTATAGCCAAAAGGTTTGCAAAGTAGGGGTCATGACCTCTTTGCTCATTTTATTCGAATGGTTTTGTTTGATTTGTAACCATGACGGCAATTTTGCATGCTATTGTTTTCAATCGTTAAGAAGAGTGAAATTTAAACAAGACGTTTAAATAAAGAGCAAACATGCTGGTTTAGACTTATTCCTATGAATTTGATAATAAGAATAGATAAATGTATCCATGCATTTTCCTCATCTAGTTTCTCTGTAAAAATTAAAACAATGAACAAGATTCATATGGGCCGTTTGGCCACCATTTTGAAATGAAGCTAAAATCCTACCTGATAAATAAACTTGATTCGATACTGACCATTTGGTAAAATAATTCAACAACATATTATAGATATTGCATTAACTGGAGTACTACAGTAACTTCACATCCAAACAACAGTGATTAGGACCTCCTGAGCGTGTGTGAGCCGGGTTGAGTTTACACACTCCTCGAAACACCCCATGAAATGTAACTGCATGTATAGATCAGAAAACCTGGCTGATTTTAAAGGCGGGATTTTCACGCTAGAGGAACAGTAACAGAGCCGAGTTTTAATTCGCAGCAGGTCGAACCCGCGTCTGCTCCTCGTTACAGCCGATCTGTTCCTAATGAGGACGGCGTGTAGTCCGCGAGTGCTGAGATTCTGCTCTGCTTTATTTGCATACAGAGCTGGAGGTCAGGAGATGGGTTTATAATGTGCTCGCTGAAATAATACTGGCTCGCATTTTCCACTAAACCTCTAATGAAGCCATTAGACTCTGATTTTCTTTATTCATTAAATAATAGTTTAATGTTGTTTTGCAGCCGCCTCTGTTAGTCTGGCACATAGCAGCAGTTAGAGTTCACGTTTAAAAGGAGTGGTGTTGTTTTTTTTTTAACTATGCTGCCTTTTTTGTTATTTTTATAGATTTTCTTGTGTTCCTGGTGTTTTTCTTTCCTTGGTCTGTCTTTTTAATGGCATTTCCCTGATAGCTTAGCGCTAAAATAAACATTTCTCATAAACGTTTGGGTCGGAATCTGTGGTTTTCCTTACCAGCTTTCTTTCTTTTTGAATCCAAAAATTGACCTTTTCAGTCTTTAACCAAAATACTAACTAACCAAACAATGTTCCCAGAGAGAGAGAGAGAGAGAGAGAGAGAGAGAGAGAGAGTTCTCTCCTTTTACTAGCTTTAAATTAGCTTCCTAAGCTTTTTTAAGTTTAATATACTAAGATATTTGAGATATGCTGTAATCATTTTGTAAAGTAGAAATAGCTTTTCCCATTAAAAAAAAATATATATATTATTCGCCAATCAGCTGCCTTATAAATACCCCAGCAACATCACTCACTAGCTAGTTGTGCATTGACATGTTTAGTTTCCTCAGCTTTTGTTTTTATTAACATCTAAGACATTATTTGTTGCAGAATTTAGGTTGCTAACTAGCTAATAATTTTGGCAAGTAAGCAAATACTTTTAGCTCTCAGCTAAAAGCAAAAATGGCTTTTAAATGGTCCTTAAACAAAAATGGCTAGCTAGCTAAAATGTTCCCTGAGTCTTTTCATTCCTTACCTTTAAATAACTTTTACAGATTTTTTGTTTGTTAGTTAGTTTTTATTATATATGATGAGATTTTTATTCAGCAGTCACCAGCTAGCTCACAGTTTTGCCAGTATAGATTATATGTAATGCTACAACATGTACTACTGTATTACCCTCATTACATACTGTACACATATCATTAATGCTGACTCATGGCTCATGCTGTAACCATTTTGCACTTGTTTTTTCACAGTTATGCAAAAGTATTGGCCCTATTATCAGGACTGGAATCTGACTAACTGCTGTGTTTTTTGCTTTTGCTTTTCTGCAAAAGTTCTCTGAGAAGCCAGAAGGAGGCAGTAACACTTCTGGTTTTTGTCATTGTCATCATTATGCTGTGTGTGTGTGTGTGTGTGTGTGTGTGTGTGTGTGTGTGTGTGTGTGTTCTGTCGTGGCTTTCTATTGCTAAGAGCAGTTTAGTTGAAGTACATTAAATGTCAGAATAAAAAACAACAAAAAAAACATGGTTTTATGGAAAGGCTTTTAAACACACACACACACACACACACACACACACACACACACACACACACACACACACACACACACACAGTGCAAATGTTAGTATAATAAGATAATTAGATTCAATACAATATTTGGGTATCATTTAAAAATTTTGCTTACATTTTAAAAAAATGGTACTTCACATTTCATTTTTTTAATCTAGACTTTTTAGTTGCTCTTTGCAAAAAAAAAAAATCATGCATTTTCTTGTCCAAATAACCATTTAGTGCATTTTAGATTAATTTTATGCAATAATATTTCAGACCATATTTTAAAAATATACAAATTAACTCTTTAGTATCTGTCACAAGGTCTCATTAAGTTCTTTTTCTTTTTTTTTCCTGTTTTTTTTTATTATTTTTTTTATTATCCCTGAGGGGAAAATAGGCAATTATTATTATTATAAATAAAGTTTTATTTTCAGGCAGTTAAGAGTACTTAATTAAAAACTTAAGATTTTGACACATCTTTGACACAGTTTCTTAAAACTTTCCATATTTTAAGGAAAACTCGACTGTGAAAGACGTTTAACACTGCCTAGCCAAAAATGGCACACACTCTTAGATTTCATTCTACCCCAGTTTGCTGAGCCTAGACCTGAGCAATTAAAGCAACCCCAGAGGGTCATGTGCTTCCCTTCATACCCTGAAGTCCCATCTTTATGCTCTCTAGCAAACTGAAGCCTGATGCGTCTCCCTATCTAGTGGTTTTCTTATGGACACACAGCTGTTTAGTCCCAATTCTGTAAGGTCTCATCAGATTGTGTGTGTATGGAAATGCTCTTAAACATATTTACTATTAATCATAGCTCTGGTTTCTGTTGTCTATTTCATTGTTTACAATGCAGTGTCACTCACCAAGTGTTGACGTGATCTCTGATCTCAGATTTTACTGAACACATTTCATCCATACAGTTGACAGTTCAGCATTATCCTTCCAGTTTTTCAATTCAATTTCAATTAAATTTTCTCTATATAAAGCATTTAGCAATGGTCCCTGTCAGAGAGCAGCTTTATAAAGTAGAATGAAAATAAAAATTATGGAAATAAGTTTAAAAGACAAAGGAAATATGTATAAATTACTACCTTCATCAGCCGAGTTCAAGACTTGAATGGTCAAGTGGAATCGTCCCCAGGTTTTAAAAATGTGTTGGACAAAAAAAAAAAACTAATCTCAAACATAAGTGATGAATATTACCGGCTGTTTGAAATCCAGTGAAGAACTTGAGCAGATGTTGATGGAAACATCGGTCTCAAAATCCCGGAATTCACAGCTATGTACATGACACAACTAGTTATCGACCCATGTGATGACAAGCATGATGGCTTTTACAGTGGTGTTTCCATGAAAGGTTACACTTTGGAAGCTGAGTGGACTTGAGAGAGCTGGACAGACTAGACTGCAGTACTGCAGTAAAGCGCGGCTGCAGCCGGTTTAGCAAAGTCGAGAGGGTTAGCAAGTGCTAAATCCTGTAGTGCCGTTTATCCGTAGGTTAATTGCAACATGGGAAAGTTTTAAGTAAAAATGGACTGACATGCTAATGACAGAAATTTAAACAAATAAAATAAATCTTGGAAGCTGTTAGTCACATGTTGATTATGAAAGTTAATGTGAACATTGTCCAGAGTGGACTGTGCACAATGTAAAAGTTGAGCGCTATCAACAGTCCTGTGTCATGCCAACAGTAAAGCATCCTCAGACATAATTTTGTCTAAGCACACTGATATGAGGGAAGAACTGTGACAACGTCCTCTGAGAGCAACTTCTCCCAGCCATCCAAGAACAGTTTTTCCAGCATTATGAAGCACCTTGCCTTAAGGAAAATGTGATAATTAAGTGGCCCGAGGAACAAAACATTAAATTTTTGGTTGCATGGCCAGGAAACTCCATAGGCATTGATCCCCTTAAAAACGTGTGGTCGTTCCTCAAGAGGCAGGTGGACAAACAAAACCCCACAAATTCTGACAAACTCCAAGCACTGATTATGCAAGAATGGGCTGCGCCATCAGTCAGGATGTGGCCCAGAAGTTGATTGACAGCCTGTCAGGACGAATTGCAGAGGTCTTGAAAAAGAATATGTGCAAATATTGACTCTTTCCATAAACTTAATGTAATTGTCAATAAAACACTTACACTTCAACACTTACAGTATGAATGAATGTAATTATACTTCAGTATACAGTCGTTGCCAAAAGTTTTGAGAATTACATAAATATTGGAAATTGAAAAAGTTGCTGCTTAAGTTTTTATAATAGCAATTTGCATATATTCCGGAATGTTATGAAGAGTGATCAGGTGAATTACATAGTCCTTCTTTGCCATGAAAATGAACTTACAAAATCCACTGCATTTCATTGCTGTCATTAAAGAACCTGCTGAGATCATTTCAGTAATCGTCTTGTTAACTCAGGTGAGAATGTTGACGAGCACAAGGCTGGAGATCATTATGTCAGGCTGATTGGGTTAGAATGGCAGACTTGACATGTTAAAAGGAGGCTGATGCTTGAAATCATTGTTCTTTCATTGTTAACCTGGTGACCTGCAAAGAAACACGTGCAGCATCATTGCGTTGCATGAAAAATGGCTTCACAGTCAAGGATATTGTGGCTACTAAGATTGCAGCTAAATCAACAATTTATAGGATCATCAAGAACTTCAAGGAAAGAGGTTCAATTCTTGTTAAGAAGCTTCAGGGCGTACAAGAAAGTCCAGCAAGCGCCAGGATCGTCTCCTAAAGAGGCTTCAGCTGCGGGATCGGAGGGCCACCAGTGCAGAGCTGCTCAGGAATGGCAGCAGGCAGGTGTGAGCGCATCTGCACGCACAGTGAGGCCAAGACTTTTGGAAGATGGCCTGGTGTCAAGAAGGGCAGCAAAGAAGCTGCCAAAAAAACCCATCAGGGACAGATTGATCTTTTGCAAAAAGTCTGGCGAATGGACTGCTGAGGACTGGGGCAAAGTCATATTCTCGGATGAAGCCTCTTTCCGATTGTTTGGGGCATCTGGAAAAAGGCTTGTCCGGAGAAGAAAAGGTGACGCTACCATCAGTCCTGTGTCATGCCAACAGTAAAGCATCCTGACACCATTCATGTGTGGGGTTGCTTCTCATCCAAGGGAGTGGGCTCACTCACAATTTTGCCCAAAAACACAGCCATGAATAAAGAATGGTACCGAAACATCCTCCAACAATCCAACAACAGTTTGGTGAAGAACAAGGCATTTTCCAGCACGATGGAGCACCGAGCCATAAGGCAAAAGTGAGAACTAAGTGGCTCTGGGACCAAAACGTTGAAATTTTGGGTCCATGGCCTGGAAACTCCCCAGATCTTAATCCCATTGAGAACTTCAAGAGGCGGGTGGACAAACAAAAACCCACTAATTCTGACAAACTCCAAGAAGTGATTATGAAAGAATGGGCTGCTATCAGTCAGGATTTGGCCCAGAAGTTGATTGAGAGCAGCCCAGTCGAATTGCAGAGGTCCTGAAAAAGAAGCCCAACACTGCAAATACTGACTCTTTACATAAATGTCATGTAATTGTCGATAAAAGCCTTTGAAACGTATGAAGTGCTTGTAATTATATTTCAGTACATCACAGAAACAACTGAAACAAAGATCTAAAAGCAGTTTAGCAGCAAAATTTGTGAAAACTAATATTTGTGTCATTCTCAAAACTTTTGGCCACGACTGTACATGAGTTAAATGTGACAAATATACTTGTTAGCTGCATTAGTCTTGTAGTCTTGTGATCATCTACTTCCTTTTATTATTATTTTTTAATCATACTTTGTCGTTAATCAAACTGTGTTCCTCTGAAATTATCCGAATTTTCTACAAATTCTCATGGATTTTGCGTGAGATCGGGTTGCAGCGCATGAGTGGGAAAAGGGGAAGAGGAGAACTCCTCGGGGAGGAGGTGGGCGAAAGCTCCGTGAGATGATAATGACGCTGCGGTTTTTATGTGACGATCCCAAAGGGCAGAATCGGAGCCACACTGGCAGCAGCCGAGCATCTCGCAGCCTTTTAAAGTTCACAGCAGAAACTCATTACATGTGATTACAAACAGAAGGAGAAAAAGCCAGCGCAGGTCTCAAAGCTCATCTCTAAGCGAGTCCTACAGCGATGTGGATGCTGTAACCTGATTGCGGGGGGATGTCTTGAGATTTCCTGATCTCTAGAGGAGTATAGAGTATCTCAGTAATAAATGAGGAAAGCACGATGTGTCATTCTCTACTGACAGACTGAGAAAAGATTCCTGAAGACCAGAAGATTTTTTAAATGTATACAGCAGATGCTGATGTTCAAAAGTTAGGTAGCCGAATACAACGTGTGGTTTGAATTTGTAGTGTAATCTATTTTACTATTCTGGCATGTCAATCCAGCGAAAACTGGATTCAGGTGAAACATTTATTTACATTTTTCATTTGAATAGAAAGTTATGTCAAATATTATTATCTATGTCCAGACGCTAGGTGGCTAAGCAATTTGCATTAATGGTTTTTGTTATACCATAGCACTATTGAAATCTGGATTCTTCTTGAACAACAAACATAAAAATTTTTATTGGTTTTATGGTAACAGCTCATTCACGGGGACTACCAGGACGCACCGTATGCACAGATTAAAAATGTGTAGGGTCATGTGGTATAGTTTTCTGTTAGAAGATAATAATTAAACATTTACGGAAGGAGTGCCGAGTATCAGTATCAGTGTTGGGTGTAACACATTACAAAGTAACGCGTTAGAGTACTCGGGATACTTTTTCAATGTATTGAGTAATCTAACGCGTTCGGTCTGCCATTGAAGTACTCAGTTAATTTTCAAAAGTGGAATCCGTTATTCAGTCAATTTAAGTAATCCGTGAGCCAGTCAGCAGTCATTCCCAATCCATTTGTGTGTGTGTGTGTGTGTGTGTGTGTGTGTTTGAGAAAGCCGTCCTACAAGCCCCGCCCCCCTCTGTTATTCCTGCTGTTACGTGAGGACCGACGCGTGGAAAGATGGAAACCTAATCACAGCGCCGAAACTCGCGTAGCTGCATTAGGGGTATTAGTAGTTAACAGATTATGGGCCAAACTTCACTGAGTGATGATGGTAGAATAATTATAAAGGTCTCGACTAAAATAACATGCATGAGGAAGCACAAAGGAGTTTTCATTTTCTGCAGTGGAAAAAGTACTCGAACTAGTTACTGTTATCAGAAAGTAACGCAGTAATGTAACGGATTACTTTTTGAAGACAGTAGTTTTGTAATTAGTTACTTTAAAAAGTAACGTCCCCCAACACTGGTCAGTATTTTGTTTCCAAGAGGGTGATGATCGAACAACAGAAACCTATTTCTATCTATCTAATGTTTCTGTCTGTCTAATGTAAATATGAGAAAATGAAAAACATGAAACTTAAAAAAGCCATCTGGAACCAGGCATCGTCTGTTGAAAATGTATAAAATTCACAAATTTTAAAAAAGTTTCTGCATCCAGAGTGCTAATATTTATTGTCTTATTTGTCTCCAGAAGCTATATTACTTACATGAAGTACTAGAAACACTAATAAACCTTGAAATGTTTTCCTGACAATTTTCTGCTCCACACTCCAGTCCAGTGGGTGGCAGTAATGGCTGCTCATAAATTCAAAGGAAGAAGAAACAATGCTCTTGCAAGACACGAGTAAATATAAGTAAAAATGTAAATAGTTTTCTGTTAACTCAAAATGCCAATCTGTCTCGTCTCAGCTAGCCAGTTAATTAGGTTTCTTAGTTAGCTAGTAAGTTTTTGTTAAATTATGTTGAATGTAGCACCTTGGTCCTGGAGGAACGTTGTTTTGTTTCACTGTGTACTAAAGTGTATATGGTTGAAGTGACAATAAAAGTCTACTTGACTTGACAAGAGTGTTTTGGAAGTACTGTGTTAAAAATTGTGGTATGTTTTCAAGGAATTTGTAAATTCTTTTGTGAAGCATTTAACATGACGTCCTCACTGAAATGCTACCAGAAATAAAGATTAAAATCAGCAGTCAAATTATGTTGGAGTCATCTTCCCCTTCTACACTTCACTCACTGTCACACTTTTTTCTTCTTTTTTTTAAAAATGCCTTTTCTTTTTTTTTTTTTTTAGCATTCTGTACATTTTCAGTACTGGACGTGCCGTGATGAAAAGTGGCATCTTCCGGCTTGCAGAAATCTCAGGAGGTGGAACTTCTAAGCACCAGATCTTAAAAACAAAGAAGACAAACGTAAGAGTGATAATCTCCATGGGATACGTGTTAGCATTACCGAGGCCTTGGGAATCGCTGGTCATACTTCCAACACCGAGCACAAAGAAAGTGTTGAGCCCATGTTGGTGCCACATGGCAGGAGAGGAAGAGCGGATTCTGCGTTCGCTGCTCTAACGGTCTTCAAAGCTTGAGTTCGGAATGAATTGGGAATTTCACAGAGATGCTGGGATGAGGCTTTGATGGCGGTCAGTGGGAAGGAACGAGCAGTGACCACACCTCGAGCGTGGAGGACAGATGGGGAAGCAGGAAAATAAGTTCATGGACCAGTTAATGCCACACTCGTTTTCCCTGTTGCGCTTCCTGACTGACGATAAGACATGCAATACTGAAAAAAACTTACTCATACATCCATCTTTCTACTCATCTCCATATACCACTCTCTTGTTGTCTACTTAAGATCTGTCCTTTAATCTATCTATCTATCTATCTATCTATCTATCTATCTATCTATCTATCTTTACTTCTCCATTCCTTACTCCCTCCTTCCTTCACTCCATTCTTCCTTCTATCCTGCATTATAATCATTTTTGACCTCACCTAGCTTTCCATCATTCTAAACTTTACCATTGCCTTCAATTCATCTTCACCTTAAAACCTGCGTCCTTCCTGTCATTCTTTCTATTATTCGCTGTGGATGGGTTCCCTGTTGAGCCGAGTTCCTCTCAAGGTTTCTACCAATTACCATCTCAGGAAGTTTTTCCTGCCACAGTCGCCCTCTTTTTGCTCATCAGGGACAATCTGATCATTTTGATTCATACACATTTTCTCACGCATTTAATGTTTATTTCCATAATTGTCTTTTGATTCTGTATTCTTTGCGAAAATTACCATTGTTAAAAACGCTATGCAAGTGAAATGAAATGAAATTGAATATCTTTCTGTCATTCTGCACCTGTATCATCCATCAACCCTTCCATCCATTGTTTCATTCCTCCATCCTCTATACTCACCGTTTAAGGTTTTAACACCTGACACTGGCTGAGCGACTGCACTCTTCAAAGTGTGTCTGTATCATTACGGAGAAGGATTGAATATTCACTTATTTCTGCTATTAAAGTAGATCTGCTTGCATTCTGGTCAAACAGACTCAATAACAAAGCAGAGAAAGTAAATTTAAGCTCAAGTCAGCGACGACGTGACGTGTCCCTCGTGTCCGAGAGCAGATTAGCTGCACTTGCTGATGTAGCACAGTAACAACACCGTAACCTAAAGTCAATGTCACTTACTGTTGTGTTTAGACAGCTGCTGCTCAAATCACCGGCTTACACACGCTAAACCGTGGACTCTGCAGAGCTTTAAATCACTTTTATGAAGATGTTCTCGTAAATGTGTCCACAACGGGCTTAAACAAAACTCGCTTTCTTAAATATTTAATATTGTGCGACTGCAGTCGATTAAATAAAAACTTTCTTTATTTACTTCAAGTGACTGCACAGCCATTATATTGTAAGCCTATTGCTATAAAAACTGTAATAATACAGATTTAAAAATTCACAACACATCCACAGCACCAACTTCAAAATGTGAACACCAGAGGAGGACATGCAGAACCAAAGAACTAACACCTAATGACAAAAATGAGAAAATGGAGAACATGTAAAAGCATGAACTTGTGTAAGACAAACTTAGATTTCTGGGAACAATGTGTTTGTCATGCGCAGAGGGAAGTAGTGTTGCTTTGCATCTCCAGTGTTCCCATTTAGATCCTTATCTTGGATTACTGGAGCATCATTTATTCTTCCTGTGTGTCTATGGGTTTACACGGGGTTCTGTTGTTTGTCATGTCAAACGTGTTTGGTTTGACTGTGATAAATTGCCCCAGGTGTGAATCCATCCACCTTGTTACCCATCTGTCTGTCTAATCATATATCATCCATCCATCCATCCATCCATCCGTCTATCAAACAAATCCATCCATCCATCCATCCATCCATCCATCCATCCATCCATCCATCCATCCATTCCACCACCATCTGTCTATCAAACAAACCCATCCATCCATCCATCCATCCATCCATTCCACCACCATCTGCCTATCAAACAAACCCATCCATCCATCCATCCATCCATCCATTCCACCACCATCTGCCTATCAAACAAACCCATCCATCCATCCATCCATCCATCCATCCATCCATCCATCCATCCATCTCATTACCATTGTCTGTAAAGCTGTCCATCCATCTATCTAGCCATAGCTACATCTAGATACATGTCTGTCTCTGTTACCCATCCCTCAATTCATCCTTCCATCAAGTTACCTATTTAGCCATCTATCCATACATTTATGCTCCATCCAACCCACCCTCTGCCCACATAGTTATGCAAGTTACATGAAGGTCTCATTAGCTATGCCTCTAGTTACCATCCATCCAACAATTCATCCATTTAGTTACCCGTCTATAAAGCTGCCCATTCACTCATTAAATTTGTCCCTTCGTCCACTCTTCTGCTTATCCATCCATTTACTTACCAATTTGTTCAATCATCGATCCATACAGTCTTATGCAAAAGTGTTTGGAGATTTTTTTATTGAAAAGATGTTAACACTGTCTCTCTTGGAAATTGATAAATGCACAAAATTTACAGCAAACATTGATGCAGAGTTACTTCTTATGCCATAAATTGAACAAATTAAATAAATAAATAAAAACATTATTATAGCACTGAGCAAAAATTTGGGCACCCTAAGAGTTCCAGAGTTTCAAAGTCTCAGATTATTTTTTACAAGGTTTCAAACACTAATCAGCTTGTTATATCTGATGCATGGCAACAGCTGACATAAAAAATAATTATGCACCAATGTTTGCTGAAAATATTGGGCAAAATCTGTTATTTATCAAGGGGTGCCTAAACTTTTGCATAAGACTGTACATACATCTAACTACATCTATCCAGCTAATCTCTCCCTCAATTCATCCTTCCAACTAATTACCCATCCAGCCATCTATCTAACCATCCATTCACCCATCTGTCCACCTAATTATGTATATCGGTAAATTCATCCATCCATTCATTCATTTACATGCATGTTTCTTTAGCTATCCATCCATCTAGTTACCATCCATCCAAAGGTTCATCCATTTAGTTAAACCCTCTATAAATCCATCCAATTATCCATTTTTCTATCCAGCCATCGATCTATCAATTTATCCATCCTTCTGATCATCCTTACATCCATCCTGCTATCTATTTCTCCATTGTTGTATCTACATACTCTTTGGTTTGTCCACCCAGCCATCTACTGTAGATACTTTTCCATCCAAGGACGTTTAGTTATGTGTCTGTCTATCTAGTTATCCAACCCTCTATTAAATTTCCCACCCAGACATCTATTTAACCATCCATGCATCGATTTAGTTACTCCATCAATCCATCAAGTAGTTACTCATTCAGCCATCCATCAATGTCTGTCCCTTACTATACAGGTATATAAATCTATCCAATGATCCATCCATCAACCTATTTATTTACTCACCCAACTGAATACCCATCTGTCTTTTCACTCATCTGTCCACATTTATCTATGTGATCTACTTAAGGGCAATACGGCAGGTTATTGCTAACTAGAGAATTTGGGATTCTCTGGGGTGTTCCAGAGTGTTTCAATTGGTTCCTTCTAACAAATCATCATTGATATGGGATCTAACAAGAAACATGTATTGTAATAATTGAGGGCAGAAGTAGAGCAGCATGGTGTGGGGGTGTGGGACAGTATGACACAAAAAGTAAATAGGAGTGTTTATTGTGTGTTCAGTTAATTTTAGTGTTACATTAAAGTTCGTGATATATGAAGACATAAACCGCTGATATATTGCAAGGCTTAAAGGTTCAGTTCAGTTCAAACAACTCGAAACATCTGTATAACAGCAGAACTGGAATGAGACGGAGCTTTGTAAATCCAGAGGCCTGTACGTGAAAGGAAAATTTCTTCCAGAACTTTCTAAATATAGAGAATGAAAGTCAGAGTCCATCATTTTGTCAAATTAGATTTCGCAGGCAGGATCGTGCATCATTGTTCACTAACAGATGTCCAGGAAAGTGAGTCACAGGAACTTGAAGCATTCAGAGAAAAAAAAAAAAAAAAAAACTTCTGCTAACCTAAAATTATTAGCTGGATGGGACTCCGTGTGATTGGATTTACTCCTGACACAGTGTGCAGAGCTCAAAAAATTCAAAAGCTCAAAATGTTCCCTCAAACATCACCATTTTCCACAGTTTTATTAGTATCTCAAAATTTACCATCACTTGGATGTTCTTTTAGTGAATGTATTCCTTTAGCTTGACTTTGTTAAAGAGTACTTAATATTTTACCCTTTTTTGTTACCATGGTGACTTGGTTTGGATCTACAGGGGCTACTGAGGAGCAATTCATCTGGCAGAAGGCTTGAGTTTTGGCTGAGCGAAAGGGGAAATGCACCGAATTCCTCCCGAGTCCCCATTGAGGCTGGTGTGAAAGGTGATAGCGCTGATCTCCTCAGCACGGCGTGGCAGAAGGCGCCGCTCACAAACAGCGCGGCAACAAAAGACAGCTAAAAAATCCTCGTCTGGCCCAGGGACGGTTGTATCCTGGGGAGAATGATGTGCACGGTGCCCAGGTACCATAAAAAAAGTGCCACTTCTGGGTTTTATGAGGACTTTTATAGAATAGACTAAAGAGCAGGGTTACTTACTGAAAGCAGACCCGAAGGGATCGCGTCCAGGAAAGAAGCGCCGAGGGAGAACAAAACCTAAAAGAAACCAAGATTAATAATATGCAGCTGAGAGTTAATACATGAGAGGTTTCATTGGGAATCGCTAGCACACGTTTGTCACTTGAGCACCGAACATGTTGAATGAATGACTGCATTCTAGTTCTGCGTTATACAGTATATCTCTAAGCAGTCGGGCATCCAGGACAATGTGGTGGCAGGGCAGGGTCGGGGGAAATTCTCATGGCCGGAATTTAGATATTTAAAGTTCAAAGCTATGTTGAAAAGAAAAGTTTTTCAAAGATGCAAAGTGGTTTATTTTTGCATATAAATAAAAACCAGAACAAACCCTTTGGGAGAGGCTGTTAGAGGAAAATGATCGATGCTGGGGTGGTGTGAGGCAACAAGATGAATATTTTCCTGACAGATTAACACAGCTTGTCAAGAAAAAAAACAACAGATGCATGGGGTTTCCTCTGGGTTCCCAGGTTTTCTCCTTCATGCTAAATTATGACTGAAGAAAACAAGAATGTAAAACAAGAATATAGCCTTCAAGGTCTTCATTGCTGGTCTTCCGGCTGCAAGGAGTCCACACATACAAGCTTAGGACAGGTTTTAGGCCACACCCTGACACACCCCTACCATTTTATCCAGGCTTGGGACCAGCACTGCATGCAGTGGCTGAGGTTTTGGCTTTATGCATGGCAGGTGAAACCAGTCACCAGTGCCCTATACAGTATGTATGTAAAGGCTTAGTCAGAACTGGTAAGAACCTGCTCTTTTAGCTCTTTAGCTATTATGCTGCCCACAGTTGGAACCGGCTTCCAGAAGAGATTTACATGTGCAAAAACATTAGTCACATTTAAATCTAAACTTAAAACTCATCTGTTTAGCTGTGCATTTATTGAATGAACTCTGTGTTGCGTCCAAACTGTCTTCACTATTTTATGTTTATCTGATATTTTTTTTTAACTGTTTTATTTTGTTTGATTGAAAATTAGTTTTAAAAGTTTCATTATTTGTATCTTAAACAAAATTTTGGAATTTTTCTTTAAAAAGTTTTATTGCCATTTCATTTTATGATTATTTTCTTCTCTTTTATGTAAAGCACTTGCCTTGCCTTGCAGTGATATCTTTACATTTCATATGTAGAGGAACCAAACCCGAACCAGTCTCAGGAACATTTCTGCCTGTATGTCTGTCCAGCCAGATTTTTTATCTCAGCATCACACAAAACTGTCTGGACAGAATTGACTGAATCTCCTGCAGTCCTTCAGTTTCTGCCTGAAGTTTAATCTGCACCATCAGTGAATCTAAATGTGGAGTAAAAGTGATGTTATGAACAGTTACATGTGGGATTTAATAATCTACTTTAAAATAATCTACTAATGCGCTGCTGTCTCAATGTAAACAAACACCTGCACCAATAGATACTAATTAGAGAAGATAAAGTGAATATTTTTACTGGGATTAGTTCATATTTTCACTTTGGCTGAAATAACAGCGCTGAAGTGGTAGAAGTGAATTTTAACACGCTGGAGTCGTTTTAAGACAAAACTTCATCTTTATCTGATCGACTTCTTCCATTTCTCATCTGTGATTCTGTCTCCGATTAAATTAGTACAACTTAAGATACTCAACCTTACAAAAAAGTATTTCTTTGTATGAATAAGTTAGACAGAAAGTTCTGCTGTACAGACATAGTCAGGCGTGTACATGGGCTTCTATATACACAATATAGTCAATACTGTAACTAGGCATTAAATGGAAAACTATCCCGTACATTATGTACTGTATGTTTTAGAAGCCGATCTAACAAGAAAAATTTCGTATTTTTGTGTCAAGAATTCTAGCGTGGGAAGAAAATCCCCTTCCCTCTCGTGTTTCCTGCTGTTCTGCGGTAAAGGCACAGAGTTGGGACTTTTCTTTACTCATGCTGTGAACGCAAAACATAATAAAAAGCCGAAAAGAAGAAGAAGAAGAAAAAAAAAAAAAACGCTCCCCACCCTATAAGTGGTCTTTCAGCTATTTTGGCCTGACGCGGTCGTCAGAGTTTCCAGATCGAAGGAGGGAAATTCTTTCCACGGTGAGGCGAGTCTGCTTGACTTCATCAGCATTTTCAACTGATGAATGACTGAGAGGGAGAAAAAGCAAGAAAGAGAGAGAGAGAGAGAGAGAGAGAGAAGGGAACACGCTGTATCCTCAATGCTAAAGCTGATTATTAAGGTGAATTATTTCATTAAGTTCTAGTTAGTTAATACTGAAGATCATAGAGTTTTGTTCATCATTAAATACTCCACATAACTTTATACACGCGACACTGAAGGCTGGAACAAAGCAAAATGTGTCCACATGTCAGTTAGGGAAAAGTAGCAGCTCCTGACTTCATACTCTAAATGTTAAGAATTTCACTTCGGGACATTTTGACATACTCTTAGAAAAGTGTAAATAAAATGCAATAAAACACTGTGAATGTGGGAAAAGCCCCCTGACTCGGCTTCATCCTGCCTCACTGTCGTTTATTATTTTTCTATAACAGCAAAGACACACAGTTGTCATTACAGTGGAAGACTCCATAACTTATTTTTTTAATAGGTTTGTGAACTTAATCCACCGAAGAAGATTTAATAGTCATCCCATGTGTGTGTGTGTGTGTGTGTGTGTGTGTGTGTGTGTGTGTGTGTGTGTGTGTGTGTGTGTGTGTGTGCTCCTCCATTGCAGAGCCAGTCTGTCACTGAGAATATTTGTCATAAACCTTTTCCGAGAGCGGCGAGTATGACGCTGATTTCCCGGTGCTCTGAGAGCGTAAAGGTTTAGCCCTAATTAGGGCGGACTGCAGTATGAATTAGGGAATCTTGTAAATCGAGCACGTAAATAAAGCACACATGCACGGTGGAATCCAGTCGGAGGACTTGGCAGCGTGTTTGAGAAGTGAGCTGGCAGGTCCTTTAATCAGGCTTAATCAAAACCAGATTCGAGAGAAAGAGCGAGAGAGAGAGGGAGAGAGAGAGCGAGAGAGAGGGAGAGGGAGAGAGAGAGAGAGAGAGACAGAGAGAGAGAGAGAGAGAGAGAGAGAGAGAGAGAGA
>JAAGKR010008556.1:0-30773 GCA_011419295.1 Clarias macrocephalus | reverse complement strand
ATTTTTCATTCTCCACACACACACACACACACACACACACACACACACACACACACACACACACACACAGTAATCATTCCCTATATACACACACTATTCAATCTCTACAAACAAACACACAGACACCAACAAACACACAGTAGTCATTCCCTACACACACATACACACTTCATTCTCTACACACACACACACACACACACACAAACACACACACACAAACACACACACACAGTAATCATTCCCAATAAACACACACTATTCAATCTCTACAAACACACACAGACACACACACACGCACACACACACGCACACACACACAGAGTACTTATCCCCCCCACCCCACCCACACACACAATACTCATTCTCCACACATACTTATACACACTATTCATTTTCTACAAGCACACACACACACTCAGTACTCATTCCCTACACAGACACACACACGATATTTACTCTCCACACACACACACACACACACACACACACACACACACACACACACACACACACACACACACAGTTCTAGATGGCAATAAAATGTTAACGAAGTGTAAAATAAGAGCAAATGTATAACAGAAAGAAAGTGATGGAAAGAAAAAGACAATTATGGCTAATAGGGCGTGTGTGTGTGTGCGTGTGTGTGTGTGTGTGTGTGTGTGTGTGTGGACTGGTCTTTACATTGTTCAGATTCTCCTGCTTTTAAACTCTGCAAAACTTTTCTCTAAGATTATAAGAAGACACTCGGGGTTTTGTCGTCCTCTCTGTTCTTCTTTCTCGCCTCTCCGTCGTGTAGAGCAGATTTCCATCTCAAGCTCTGTCTCTGTGTCTCTCTCGCTCTGTCAGCTTGATTAAAAGTCCTGAGAACATGGCTCTGTGCGCGTTTGTGTGTGTGTGTCTCTAATCGCCCCCTGTTCACTCAGCCTCTAATCAGTTCATTATAAACAAAAACCCATGGAATTAGTGAAGACAGAGAGAGAGAGAGAGAGAGAGAGAGAGAGAGAGAGAGCGAGAGGGCTGATTTAGCAAGGGCTGCTATCGGCCCACGTCCTCTCCCCACCTTCCTCTGCTCGATGCTGATCCACTGCCGCCGCCGATGATGATGATGATGATTACTATCACCAACACCATCATCATAGTCATTGAGAGAACACTAATGATATGTTCTGCTTATTAAAACCAGCGACCGCTAATGACCTTCGACGGGAATAATCATAATAATCCACACACCGTCGTCTGTCTCGCGCTCTCTCTGTCTCTTTATCTGGGTCTGTCTCTCACGCCTGAACTTCAGGTCAGCACATTATACCTCGATCTGATACTAACATGGAGGACACTCGCGCAACAAAGACAGGGAGCGAGGAACGGATGTCAGAGACTGGGAAGAGGTATGGCAGAGAACACCTGGAATAGCAGGATGGAGGTCAAAGATGGGAATGAGAAAGGGACAGAAAACCGAGACTGGGAGAGACGGACAGAGAACAAGGACTCGGGAGAGAGGGATGGAAGAGAGAGAGACTGAGGACACAGATCTGGGAGAGGAATGGAGGACAGAGATGGAGGAGAGAGCGCGATGAAAGACTGAGATAGGAAGGAATGGAAGGAGGACAGATGTGGAGAGAGGGACAGAAGACAGAAACCAGGAGAGTGGGACAGAGGAAAGAAACTAAAAGAGAGAAGGAGAAGAGAGATGGTGATGAGGCCAGGTAGGTGGAAAATAGTGATGGGGAGAAAGAGGACGGTGGATGGAGGACATGACTACGAATGATATGGGGCAGGAAATGGAGGAAGACATGGATAACGCACGAGGACAAATTTATAGATTACAACATTTTCTATATTTCTGTAAAGCCGCTTTGTGAACAGAAACACGGAAGTAAGTGAGGACAACAGAGACAGGGACAGGCAGAGGGGATCAGATACAGGGAAAGAATGGGGACATGGACAGGGGACAGACGAGGAACAGTGACAGAGACAGGGTAGGGGGGGGCGGCAGCGGGAGGACAGCGTCTCACGTCTCACCGCGGTTTAGAGTAGGAGTGCTGTTGATATCTCCTGCCATGAAGGACGACTCGGTCTGCTTCCTCACTGTGTCGTTCCACATGCGACGAATTCGGCTCTGAGAACACACACACACACACACACACACATTTTGACTACTATAGTTGAGTTACAGTTATGAGATGAAGCTTTTCACTGCAGCTCCCTCGGGAGAGATCAGTTCCACTGAAGCACACAGGGTTAGTCTTCATATTTATACCTGTTTACTAACTCTTATGTATTTCATCAGCCATAATAATAATAATTATTAATATAATAATAATAATAAAATTAATTCTTTTTTAAGCCTTTTTCTGTTTTTTTTAAGTTTAAGTTAATAAACTGAATTTGCTTAGAGTAACGTAACTGTCATTATCACAGATTATAATAATCATATTAATATAATAATAATAATAATAATAATAATAATAATAATAATAATAATAATAAATTACACAACACTATGACCACGCAGCCTGAATGTGGGAGAGAATAATTTAAAAAAACACTCTCATGTAGAAATGTCTATTTACTAAAAACACTGATTAATAATCAAAAATTGTAAAAGACCAAAAGGAAAACCTTAAGATGAATATTAAAGATCACTTGGAGGCCAGATTCTGAATATTTGACAGAAAAGGGAAGAAAACAAAAAACATAAAAGAGATTCAATAAACACTTTATTCCCTGATGTTTGTTTAAGCATTGATCAAAAAACAAGGACCAGGAATTTTTTAATGCCTTGATTAATACTGACTCTACGGTTAATGAACACACACACACACACACACACACACACACACACACACTGACCTGGGTTCAGCTGATTATTACCATTCGGCAAATTTAATGTTATGCAAATTTATGTAGATTTATTGGAATTATGGAGGAAGTAATTAGCGCAGGTGTTTATTATTGAGCTAATATTTAAAGCGACGTGTACTGAAACAGCTCGTAATTATGTTTGCTGATATTAATTATGGTGTTTTGTTAAATAATGTTGGTTAAGGAAAGTCAGAAATACGCAGCGTGTACGTAGTGTGGTTATATGTGCGCGTGTGTGTGTGTGTGTGTGTGTGTGTGTGTGTGTGTGTGAGAGAGAGAATTACCTGTCTGTGAGCTGCAGCGTGTCGGGCCTGGCTGCTGGTGTAATAGCGGTTGTTGGTGCGCAGTGCTGAGTTTTTCAGCGAGCCGTGAGAGCTGGAGCTGGATGAGCGTCCACAGCAGTACGAGTGACGCAAACACTTACTGTACTCCTTATGGACCTACACACACACACACATACACAAATTAGAAATGATTCCCTTACCCAAAGCTGTCTATAACACTAAATCTGAGACATATTGCATAACTTGGACGCCTTCAGCACTGCTTTACATTGTAGAAAGAAATAAAAATCAGACACCACCGTGGAGTTAAAGAGAGATCACTAACTTTTGAGCCATAGACACATGCAAATAACTGCTGCGGAGAAAGGATGTGTTGAAAAATTTTCTCCAATAAAAATACAGAAAAACAAAGACAGTCATTGTTGTGACGACCCTTTGCTTAAAGTATAGTCTCAGGTACGGGAAATGAGCTGCTTTGTTTGAATGAACATCCTGCAGAACCGGACTCAGTCCGTCTCAGGACTTTGTCACACCTGCTTCCTTTTTCATGCATCAAAACCCCAAAAGCTTTCTTTTCTTTGCTTTTTTTGTTGGGGTCTGACAAGTAGTTTACACTAGATGCTGCTTTCATTTCTGCCCGTCAGACATTTGATATTTTGAAAATCGTAAATTCAAGTTTTTTGTACTGACTTAACAATGAAGTCATAAATAAGCATGTTAAAAAATATGCTTATACAAGTAATATAAAAAATATTTAAAAAATACTTGCAGATGACCGATGATACTGCATAATTGTAAATCTTAAAAAAAATAATAAAAATAAAAACGAAATATCATCTGTGAATTTTTGCATAAATAAAATAATTTTATTATACAAATTTATTATAACCTTGAAAGCATTCTGACACTTGGATAGATAAAAATTATAAAACTTTCTCAGGAATATTAACAGTTCCTGAAAGAATGCAACTTTCATCTATTAATGTGCCAAAGTTTATTATTTAAGCATAATTCCTCTTCGAGAACATGCAACTGAGATTAAGGTTCAGCAACGTGACCTTGATAACATTAATATTTTAATAAATTCGGATAAATACGCTTTTCTGAGATATTGTAAATATTACAAATCTTACATTACACTTTTTTGACTATTACGTCATTTTCTATGTAATTATCATTAGATAAAGTGTTACTTTATAAGTATAAGGATAATGGATTGTGATTTAGTCTAAATAAAACATTTGATATATGGAGAGAATATAAAATTACAATTCACACTAATGTATAGTATATTAACGCTACAATTTTGGTAGAGTCTCGTACTTAATAATTCAAGAAATTCACAGAATTTGTTCCTAATTGTCTTCAAATAAAATCGTTCCACCTATCAGGACCAGGACATTTACCCCTAAAGTCACTAAATTAATTAGGGATGATTACTAAATTCGCTAACTAAATTCTCTTTATTGTGACTGATTGTGATTAGTTATGTTTGTAAAATCAGTGAATACACAAATACATAAATACACTCGCGCACCTTTTTCTGCAGGGCGCAGTGGAAAATGAAGATGAACATGCCCTGGAAGGCGTTGAAGGTGGTGAAGAGGTACGCCATGATGACCGTTTTCTCGTTGATGAAGAGAAGGCCGAACGCCCAGGTCAGGCCGAGGAGGAAGAGCAGAGTCACGGCTCCGAGAGCCCAGGACCTGAAAGTAAGCAGTCAGAACTGTGGCTGGCTTTCACACGAGACAGAGAGTGAAGGTCAAGACAAGCCTAGACCATGCCTAATTTATCAGATTAGAATGATTTAAACCTGGATTATCATATGCAATGACCACACCCAGTTTGCCATATTAGGAGGATCAAAGAAGATTTTGCATAACCAATGACCACACCCAGTTTGTCATTTAGGGATGATTAAGGCTGATTTAACGTATAAAATGGCCACACTAAAGGGGGACAGATTAAAGTGATCAAAGCCGACCTTGCGTAACCAATGACCACGCCCAGTTTGCCATGGTAGGCTAAGCACAGGTGGTTTAACATGTATAATGACCACGACCTGTTTGCCATATTAGGATCTGGTTTAACATACATTCAGTTTACCATATTAGGATCACTCACTCACTCGCTCATCGTTTATACCGCTTTATCCTGTTTACAGGGTTGGTATTTGAGAATACCAAGTAGCCTAATCTGTATGTCTTTGGACTGTGGGAGGAAACCGGAGTATCCTAAGGAAACTCAACAATCACATGCACACTCCATGCACACAGAACTGAGGTAGGAATCGAACCCAGAACCTGGAGGTGCAAGGCGAAAGTGCTAACCACTACGCCACTGATCCACCTATCATATTAGGATGATCAAAGCTAATCTTGCATAACCAATGACCACGCCCAGTCTGCCATATACCATAAAGATGATCATTTGAAGCTGATTTATTATATACGCTGACCACACCTACTTTGGCATATCATGATTTCAGGATTTTCCCTATGTGCCATATTTGGAATAATTCCTTCACCTCTACATGCTGTTTGTTTCATATTCAGTTTATTTAGATTTTAATTTTATCCTATCTGTTTAATTTCTGTTTTTAATTAAATTATTTTATTTTGAGAAATCAAAATAGCTAATTAAAAGCATATAAAAACAATATCCTGCACACACATTATAATTTCAAGACCTCAATGTCAATGTGAGCAACAGAACAAGAAATAATAATAATAATAATAATAAAATGCAGAATAATAGAATGCGCTGGACCATGTACTATTCTTTAATCTGCCCTTTTAATTAATCCATATTGAAAACAAAACATTTATGGTAAGTAGTGTGATAATTATAACTAGTGCCATTCACACAGCAAAAAAACTAAAATAAAATGATTATATATATAGTAGACTTGTGTTAAGGTTATGCTCATCTTTTTTCACATATCATCAAATTATTTTTTTGTGTGGATTTAAGCCTACTTGGGTTTAAAGCCCATTTAAGATGCTTGTACTTAAGAACAGTCTGTACTACACTTGGGTGATTTTAATACTTTCTATGAAAAGACAGAAAGTGAAAAACACAGTCTAGTCCTATTATACAATCTTTTCCCAACTCAGCTCTGGTCTTACTTGATGTTGTCCAGACGGCTGGAGTCCGGTTTGAGGGCGGACGAGTTGCGTACCATCTTGTGAAGCGTGACCATTAGGAACACCAGGTTCAGCTGGAGGCCAAAAAAAGGTCAGAGGTTAGACATATCATACTGGAGATTCTACTATCGTGCTTTAACACAATGTGTGACACCATCTAACATCTTTTGAGGCTTGAAACATCATTTCTCACAAGTTGTCTCATTATACATGAACACACGCACGCACACACACACACACTCACACACACACACACACATGCACACACATTCGGCAGTGTGGAAGGACTGAAATGTTGTACGAAGGAATAAATGTACATTCTATAATTCATTTTTTCAATTATATTTTGCCATTGACTGATGAGGTCATATTTAAAAGTATGTCTTGTTGCACAAATTATAGCTTGATTAAAATAACACATCATTTTGAAGAAATCAATAAAATGACCTTTAATCTTCTGCATGCTGTTAGCATGAATACTACTGTAGTTACTTGGTAATTCTTTGCTAAATCTTTGAAAAATTGATTGAATGCGTTGTAAAGACTGAATGTCATCACAATTTGAGGTGTCATACATACAAAAGTTCACCCTGCATCATACTCTACCTAGGGTTAACATGTTCGTTATGCCTGTTAATCAAACACCTTTTGTTTTCAAAACTTTATCTAAGGTCAACTGAACAAACGATGAGAGATCTGTGTGTGATCTGAGTAAAACTTTCCAAAAGGTGAGGCTAAGAGAGAACAATACCATGATGATGAAGGACACGGGGCCGATGAAGCTCCACACGAAGTAGTTATCAACCCGCAACCAGCACCTAAACACACACACACACACACACCCACACACACACACACACACACACACACACACACATCATCATCATTATCAACTGCTCTGTCATCAATCATGGAGCTATAACTGTGCCTTACACAAATAATTCATCATAGCCATCAGCGGGTTTGTTCCTGAAGTGAGGAGAGTTATCGATCTCTGAAGTGCTCGAAATGATGCCACAGGTTTATCTCAAATCGTTAGCGTTATTGTTATCGTGCCGCTTTTGTCACCACGTCCAAAATGAAAGCAATGAAGAATTAATAAAATCCGAGCTCTGGGTTTAATTATGAGCAGACAGATGACGGCGTCTAATTTTTCCGCAAGATTGTAGCAGCACCCGAATTAAATTTATATACAAATTGCATTCGATGTCATTCTTTCTGTTGTGTATATAATACATTTACATTTTCATTGTTTTTCTTTCTTTGGTTTGAACTCGCTCGGGGTAAGAAGTGCCTATAAAAAATTCAGTTCTTGAAGTAAGACTTTTATTGTACATTAGACCAAAACTTTAGTCCTTTTCTTACAGAAGTAGCTAAATCTATAGTTAGGAAGCTAACTTTTACCAGCAAGGTAGCATTGTTAGCATAGCCTAACTAGCCTAACTAGCTGGACAGGCTAGCCTGTTAAATAGGTAACACTTCTAAATCTGTAAGCTATGTGTCGGATGTGTAACATCATTGTAGGAATCTACTGTAGCTATTAGAATCTTAGAGAATGTTACCTGTTAGCATGATAATTTAGTTACTTGTTAAATTATTTAGTTGTCTCTTAAATTTTCTTTCTCCTCTCCCATCGCAGAGAAACACCGCTATATGCGACCTAAATAGACAAAATTAAGCCCTCTAGTAATTGATACACAGGATTGATGAAAAGTCTGGATCAACAAGCAGAAGAGAAAAAAGTAACAATAATAATAATAATAATAATAATAATCGCTAGCAACTTCTCAATGTCTGCATCATGTTCTACTCACTTAAGAACAAGTTGTTTGATCTTCTACTATTATTTCACTCGATCACACAATGAGACCAATCAAATTCTATCAAGCAACCAGCTTGTGCTATGTAGCTAGTGTAGGGAAGAAATCATATCCACAGAGCTTATATTCACATTTCAGCAAATATTAAGTCAAATATTTACGTTCTACATCTGTTCCACTTTAAATCCACCTGCCAGGCAGCTTTTAATATTCATTTAGAAAAAAAAAAAACTGATGCAATGAAAGAAAGAAAAATAATTTGGAATGGTTCAAACACCTTGGACACACTACAGACTTATATTTCACTATTTCATACTTCATTTACTTTGACATATTGTGCACTTTATTTTTATTGTAACATATTTTCATTACTTTTTAATTTATTATTTAAGATTTATTTAATCATAGATACTAAAAAGAATGAAAAACATTTTTCATTGTTATCTGCTGCTATCAATTTTGCATGCACTTTGATAGTCTGGAATTTTGTGTGTTGCGAGTTAAACTAATTTTTGTTACAATTTTTTTATTGAAGTTGTCTTGCACTTGACTCGCACTTGATTAGCTAACACAAGCCAATGCTACAATAATTTGGCTAACATGTTTTTTTTTTAATAATCTTATGCTAATATTTAGTCCCACCCGCCAGCGTTGCTTGACAGAGGACCTGGGAATGAAATAAAATCTGAAAAAAAAAAAAAAAAAACATACAAAATAATTTAAAAAGTAAAAAGAAATGTTATCTAGGTACATAAGTGTCTTTTTAATCCTCTATTCACGCTTTGCTGAAAAATGATAATAAAAATTTTGACCTAGAAATGAATAATAAAAAAAAACTATCCAGGATGGCTTTCTGCAGCGACCTCATATCACTCGGCTGCCAGAAATAGTTTGAATAAAAACAGCTCTTTTTGAAATCTATACTGTTTGATATTGGGAATAAATCAGGCGTATTTCCCTCGGGGACGCTACAGCTGAAGAGCGCGGATCTGTTTCAGCTCTCACAGGGACACCTCGCCCCAAATGGCTTTACGGAGAACTTATCGCTCATCAACGCTGAGCGTCTCTCAGAGAGGGTCGCGACCGCCGTGGCGTCGCCCGCAAATGGACTGATTCACACGTACGCTTTCTTGGTCCCGTAGCTGCGGTAGTCGATGGCCGCCGAGATGCCCACCACCAGCGCCGGGAAGCAGTAGCCGCACAGGTAGTAGTACTTCTTTCGGGAATACTCGCTCTCGAAGACTTCAACCAGCATCAGGTAGAGCTGCACGCCTTCCAGGCACATCCACGAGAACGCAGCCAGGAAGAAGAAGTGCAGGAGGCCCGCGAAGATCGGACATGCAATCTACGGAGAGAGAGAGAGAGAGAGAGAGACAGATTTCTTACTAATAACCAGCATTAGAACAACTTTATTACTCTTTTGAATATATATTTCTTTTAAAAAAGCATCTTTAAAAGACACAACTTGGCTTTTTTTTTATTAAATACATATAATTATATTATGTCTGTGTGTGTATATACAGAGTCAAAATATAAAGAACAAAAATCCCTGAATCTATTTAAAATAACTTTTTTTATGAAGTGTAATGAAGTGTAAATTATTCTGTTTTAATTGCTTTATATGAAATATAGGCTGCTGTGGTTTACAATATCTCCCGTCAAAGTCTTCAGGTTCGGCCTGCGGTCTGAGCGGGACTCACCTGGTACTGCGTCTTGTTGATGCCGATGAGGAAGAGAAGCTCGGCGATGAAGAGGTTGATGCACAGGTTCTTGTGGATGGTATTGCGGTCGGTCTGCAGGCCTCGGAGGAAGCAGAATGTGGAGATGCAGATGGCCAGGCACACCAGCGAGATGACGATCCCCACCCAGGTGATCACCACCAGCAGAACCTCGTGCATCTGATCCTGATACTGAGAGAGAGAGAGAGAGAGAGAGAGAGAGGAAGAGAAAGAAACATAGATAGATAGATAGACAAAGAGAGAAACAGATGGACACACGAAAGGAAAGAAAAAAGTAAAGAGAGACAGAGATAGGTAAAGAGATACAGATAGACACAAGTAGCAGAAGAAAGATGGGGAGAGAAAAAAGAGAGAGAAGGAGAAAAACAGAGGGAGAGAGAGACAAAGAATGAAACAGAGAGACAGACAGATACATACAGCGTGAGACAGACAGACACAGGGACGAAACAAAGAAGGAGACAGACACACAAAGAGACAGATAGACACAAAAAGGAAAATAGAGGGGAAAAAAGAAAAATAGAGAGAGAGAGACAGAGAAAGAAGCAGAGACACACACAGTGAGATTGTCTCACATCTTTATTTCTTCATACTGTACATCGCTAAATGTTTCTGATCTTTAAACACATACAGTATATATCTGACTATCGATCAGTTTCAAGGCTGCGGATAGGAAAAAAAAAATCATAAAACCAACATATTGTTGTACCAAGATAAATTTAGAACTTTGGAGCGATTAAAAAAAAAAAGCACAGCGAGTGTGAGTTTTTAACCTTGAGATATGTAAATGTTCTGCAAATATAAATCGCAACGAGATTATGACTATGACAGTGTGGACCGAGGAAAGGAGACAAGGAGCTTAGAGGGAGCAGGTGCGTTGTGTGTGTGTGTGTGTGTGTACCTACACTGGGCTCGTGCTGCACCATGAGCACAGCGAAGTTAGTGAGATGGGAGCAGGAGCAGGTGGTGTGTGTGCTGTTCGTGTCCAGCAGTTTGCAGCCCTGAGACGACCACTGACCCGTCATCGAGCGCTCCGAGTAGTTCCAGAACGAACAGTTTGGGCTGAAGTGGTTCTCCAGCTACACACACACACACACACACACATTCAGATACATTCAGATACAAAGGAAACAGGCCTGCCTGTTAAATTTAGGTCTGTGTAATTTCAAATGTAATCACTACTTGTATACTATATACAGTGTTTTGCACACACACACGCACACACACACATATGTGAGTGAGTTTACTACCAGATGTGAGGTAATTTAATAGAAGTTAGCAAGATGTGAGTAAGATTAACCTTGACTAGCAGTTAACTAGCAGTTAGCAACATAAGAGTGAGATCTCTAACAGATAGCAACACCAGAATGAGCTTACTAGCAATTAGCAAAGTGTTCGTGAATTTACTAGTAGTTAGCAAGATGGGAGCAAGATTACTAATATTTAGCAGTGTGTGAGCGAGTTTTTCCAGTGTGTGAGTAGTTAGAAACTTGTGAGCTAGATTACTAGTAGATAGCACCATGTGAGTGAGATTACTAAAAGTTAGCAAGGTGTTAGTGAGTTTTTTAGCAGTTAGCAACATGAGTAAGGTTACTAAAGCAACATGTAGGCAAGTTTACTAACAGTTAGCAAGGTTTAGTGATTTTTTTTTTTTTTAGCAGTTAGCAACATGTGAGTGAATTTGCTAGCAGTTAGCAGCATGTGAGTAAGATTACTAGCAGTTAGCAACTGATATCTTCAGGACGAAAGAGTTTTATGTTTCTGGTTATTTTCTCACAGCAGTACAACATGTAGTGTTTTTTTGAGTCATTCTTATGAGTCATTTGAGCACATCTTCAGGCCTATCACTGATGTTCAGGAGTCCTGTAGCTATGATTTTCTTTTGAGAGAAAGAGGTGTGTGTGTGTGTGTGTGTGTGTGTGTGTGTACCTGCAGGTGTTTCAAGGTGAACACCACAGGCACGGTTAGAAACACTCGGCTTGACTCCTTGTTGATGGACGCGGCAATGACATGCGAGTTGACTGCTAAGCTCCGCCCTCCAGGTCCTGGTCCTGGCTCCACCTCCATCTTCACAGTGGCGTTCTCAGTAGAGAGGAACAATCCCAGATTCTTATAAAGCAAAAAGACGACCTTCACCTGACCTAGAGAGGAAGACGAAGAGAGTCGGTGTGAAGTACTGACAGGAGGAAGGGAATAAGATAAACGCCGGCATGTTCAGCTGACAAAACGGACTGTTTCATTTTGTAAATTCTGAGGGGGAGGAAAGGGGAAAAAAAAGGAGGGGAAACGAAGACACGAGTCCGACAGCACGTTCAGTCTCGCTCTCGGTGCTCGCTGCTCTCTTTTATTATTCCCTATGAATATTTCATAGGCTTTTGTTTCGATCGTTCGAATCCGTCTCGCGGCGCTGACGAAACAAACGAAGAGGGGGACAAAGAGTGGAAAGAAAGAGACGCAGGAGAGATGGAGAGATGAGAGCCGAGGATAAGATGGCGCAGAGATGGAGAAAGGAAAGAGCTGAGATGGCTCTCGAAATGATAGTAATCTACACGCATCCTCGGCTATTCTATTAGCAACGCCGTTAAAAAACCATCAGGAAAGGAATTGTCTCAGCGCTTTTTGTTAATCTGATTAGACCATCATTATCAGCCAATGAGTGCGGAAAGCAGACTGGGAATTGCGCTAAGCCGCAGCGAGCGAGCAAACGCGTGCGTGCCGACACGTGGCACGATTGGCCATCAGAGGCTCTCGCAGTTTGATGAGAATCACGTCTGTCTCGCCTCTTTTATCCCGAAGCCAATCACACGTCTCTTAGACATGCTAATATATTTCTCTATTTTCTTAAAAGACGCTAACGCTGATGAAGTCTGATGAAGGCGTCTGAAACTGCAGTGTGCCTCGAAGACTGCGCTCGCATTACAAGCCTTATTGCCCAGTTACCATGGAACCCAATGGCTCTGTCTTGACGTCGGCGTCGACGCCATTCGGCACCAAAACGACCCCCAAGCGTGCACTGCGTTAAAATCAATAAGGCTTAAGTTTAAAAAAAAAGTGATAATGTGATCAATCCAGGCGCAAAAGCCTTTATCAGAGGCTCAGGAAGTGGACTGCAGGTCATCAAGCGATCCTTAATGAAAGGCTAAATTCTATATTGTCTGTGATGAGGATTTAATTAAATATCCAATAGCCTTGGTCTATAATAATACAGACCCGATGGAGAAGAAGAACAGGATGTTAAAATTATCACGTCCACTTGATCCAGCACATCCCACGTTTGTTATATTTGAAGCAGCCTAATATTTATCAATTTCGTTTTCCCATTCTAATGTGTCAGCATACAGTAGCAAGCTGAATTCGAAAAAGTTTTAACTTTATAACCTTTATCTTTGCTAGTTTAAGTTTCTACGGGGGGCCCTAAGGGACACAGGAGCAGAATAAGTGTGCATGGAAAAATCCTCATCATTAACATAATAACATTTAATCCCTATCATTAAGGGCAATCTTAATTATTAATTCAAAATAACTTAAAATAACATGTCAGTTTATTTAAAAAGTAATAATATATACAGTAAATATTCATGACATGGTTTTTGCTAAACCTTGTTTAAGCAATCCAGAAAAGAAATCCAATGTTCTTACTCTTGGATTGGCCTGTGTTTCATGCTCAATGAAGAGTTAACCACAGATGAAACTTTATACTAGTACTCAATCGTGATGCAGGTGTGACTTGTTGGAAGCACTATTTCCCAGTTTTGGTCAGGCATTGATGATTCTTATATTTCTTATGATTTTTATGCTGACCTGGAAATACTCTTACTTCCTTATGTCCCCAACTTTATAACTTTTTCGTTTTAAATTGACCCTTTTGTATTTTTTGTATGTCCGTTTCTCCCCCCCCCCCCCTCACGTATCTTTCGAATTTTCCTTCCACATTTCTCCACATTTTTTTGTTTTTCACCCCATTTAAAAATTTTCCCTTTTCAGATTTTTTCCTTCCATGTCCCTTTCATTATTTCCACGCATCCCTAAAAAGTTCCCTTCCCCCCTTTTTATGGATATTATATTCCTATGTCTCTTTAATAATTTTCCTCCCATGTCCCTGACATGCTTTTTTGTCCTATGTTAGTATACATTCCTTCTTTATTTCCTTCTTCCTTTTGCCTTTTTCCTCCCATGTCTCTACTGTATTTTTCTCCTACCTTCCCATTACAGTATGTATTTTTTTGTCTCTCATTTCCGGTTTGTTTCCCTACAATTTTCCCTTCTGTATTTCTTCCTTTTGTGACCCTTTTGCATTTTTCCCTTCCCATGTCCCTTCTGTATTTATCTTCTCCCTGTCCATCATGTATTTTTGCTCCTCTCATTTCCCATTTTTGTCCTACAATGTTCCTTTTGTATTTCTTCTTTCTGTGACCCTTTTGTGTTTTTCTCCTCCCATTTCCCTTCTTTTTGTTGTCCTCTCATGTCCCTTCTGTATTTTTCTTCTCTCATGTCCCTTCTATATGTTTCTTCTCTCATGTCCCTTCTCTATTTTTCTCATCTCTTCTACATTTTCTTTTTTCCCATGTCCCTTTTGTATTTCTTCACTAATTAATTTTTCCTTTTTAAATTTCTCCTCCAATGTCCCTTATGTATTTCTTTTTCTCCCATTGTCACCTCTGATTTCCCTTCTGTATTTTTTCTTCTCCCACGTCCCTTGTGTATTCTATCTATCTATCTATCTATCTATCTGTCTATCTATCTATCTATGCCCTGATTTATTCCTCTTAAATAAGAAAAATTTCCACGATGAATTAATCATAATGTCACACCTATATCTAACATTTCTCGAAAAATTTTGCTATTTGTTCAGCGATTAGCTTGTGTTTTTTTTTTATCGTGATACTGTAGTTACAGTAAACTGTTAGACTTGGATTTAATGCTGCTCCTTGAACACTGATGAGAACTACCTCGGTGTTAAATCCTCACTCTGGTTAAATAACTTCCCTGCTTCACACTCCATTTTCCTTGGGTGTGTGTGTTTTAGGCTGCACAGCCCAGAGCAAGTGTTTTTACACTCCTAACACACATGCTGCAGCTCCTGACCTCGTCCTGAAGCTCTGTGCGAGTGAACTCAGGCGAGCGGGTGCAAGGGGAGACTAACAGCGCCTGCGGGAGACCCGGGAGACGAGGGAGGCGTGATGCGCTCCGAGTTTTAGAGAATTCTGAAAACTTAGGTTGTCACACAAGTTTATTGAGCATCACGTCCATAAGACGTAGAGAGTACGCAATAGATTATCAACGCAGAAAAACACAAAGGTACCAGTGCACAAAGTGTTGAGAGAGACAAAGACAGAGCGGGGTATAAAACAAGAAAGAAAACCACACAGAGAGTTTTGTCAAGCTAGATATGAACAGATTCCTTTGAAATATTAAGCTAACATTAACGTATAAATGTAGACATGAGGTATAAAAGAAAGACATGCTCAGATAGCGAGAGATAACGAGAGAGAGAGAGAGAGAGAGAGAGAGAGAGAGAGAGGTGGTCATGTAACTCACCATTGCGGCTGTACTGTTTGACGGTGGAGGCTGGCAGAAGGATGCTGCTCTCACCAGAGCTCCTCTGAGGGAAGGACAAATCCTGCGGATCCATGTCCGTGTTCAGTATGTGAACCTCCAGATCTACACACACACAGGATTAGAGTTTGAACACTGCATTTTCAGGCCAACGCTAACCTTGAGCCTACTGTACTCAAGAGTCTCGTTTGTCATCATTTTTATGATAACGTTCCTGTTTTAGTGCTTTTTTTTTTTTTTTGGCGCCTACAATAAGTTCTTTATAACACGTCAAATGAAATTCAGTCTTGTCTATAACAATGTCCCGTTGAATTCATGCATCACAGAGACAAAGTATTTGGATTGTTGTGAACATGAGAAGATGTGAATATTTTCAGAGTGAGCGACTGTGAAGAAGGATTGTTAATTTTTGAACTCAACCTACAAACTAATATATCCATCTGCAAGATGAGACTCATGGACTCGCAGCTAACATCAATGGTAACCATTACTAATACTAATATAAACAACGTTACAACACAAGGGTGCTTAACCAGAACTGCTTACTGCTCCTTTAATGTTCATCATCCTGCACATAGAACCTCACATTCTGCATATAGAATACCTCTGAACTTACAGAAAAAACATCATAAACAAATGAAATATAATTTCCTAGTGCATGTGTCCCCCATTTGTTGATTGGCTAGAATTGAGTTTATGTACTGCGGGCTGGGCTTTTTTCTTTGTTTTTCCATATACCATGCTAAGGGATTTGTACAAACATTAAAAAAATGTAAGTCCGGACATAGAATGAACAGCTAGTAGACCTTGTGGAGATATTCTCCGTATTTGACCACCACAATTGCTTACTGCTCCTTTAATGTTTATCATTCTGCATAAAGAACTTCACAAACCTCACATTCTGTATAAACCTAATCTTCAAACGTACAGGAAGAACAAATAACACAATTTCACAGATGTCCTCTTTTGCTGATTGGCTGGCATAGTGTTTATGTTGGGCCACTTTTTTCTTCTTTTACAGTGCCAGGGGCTGCACAAAAACACCAGATTTTTTTTAACCCACACATAAAACATAGAGCTAGCAGACCATGTGCTGATATTTACTGAGTTTGATATAAAGTGCACTGGAGTAGAACTGCTTACTGCTCCTTTAAAATCCTACATAAAGAACATCACAAATCTTACATTCTGAATAAAGGACGTCTATGAACATGCAGAAAAAAAAAACTAAAACTAAACACATAAAATAAATATTTTCTTTCGCTGAATGGCTGGAATAGTGTTTATGTGGTGCGGTCTAGGGCACTTTTTTTTTTCCAATTCACAGTGCCAAGGCTGTGTTCAAACACCAGACTATTTATTTCTTTCTTTATTAATTTATTACATGAAATAAAAAAAGAGCTAGCAGACTGTGTGGGAATATTCGCTGAGTTTGATACAGAGTGCATTCAACCAGAATTGCTTACTGCTCCTTTAATATGCATCATTCTGCATAAAGAACATCCACGAAATACAGAAAAAAAACCTAAACAAATAACATATAATTTCCCAGGAGTGAAAGAATGTTTGGTTGTGTGATTGTGAGGATCTAACAGAATACACGCCAGCTGTGTGCAACTCCCCCCCCCAAAAAACGTAAATACATAAAAACGGAAGTCACTGTAGTGTCGTTCCAGAGTACGAACATAAAGCTCATAAATATGCATTAGAGCGAGAGCAGAGTCGAGGCTGCGTTCAATCCGTGTCTCTTTTATGCTTTAATTGATGCCTTCATGGGGGTAAGTGCCCATTGTGGACATGAACAAGAAGTGGTCTGAAGTCTCATCAAAGCTGGAACGACCGGAAAAAAGCAGCAAGTTCCTGTTTGAAGTGCACTTATGCTGCATAGACACACACACACACACACAAAGAAAAAAAAAGAAACGCTGAGCTCACACACAGGGCCATGCACTGAACACACTCCGGCTAATACTCCTCGGTAAAAATATTGATTATGTTTGTTTTGTCACTTTAACTAATTTAGGATAATCCTATTAAGCGAATTTGATTTTATTCCAAATGTAATAATTTAACTGGAACCTCTTGCTGAATTTCATTTCTTTATTACAGTATTTCTGTACAATAATAATAATTATAGCAACAGCTCACTCAAACTGTTAAAAATGTGAAAATATGGACTCTTGAATAAATTTCATTTAATATGAATTTGAAGTCAAGTATGAGTTTGTGTGTGTTTCTCTGTGTGTGTGTGTGTGTGTGTGTGTGTGTGTGTGTGTGTGTGTGTGTGTGTGTGTGTGTGTGTGTGTGTGTGATGAGGGGCGGGGGGTGTTACTGTAGTACTGTGGGATACTGTAATAAGGCATGTCTTGGAACAGGTGTGTAAGTCGGGGACTTTGTTAGAGAGATGTTTTTGTGTTTGAGACACTGAGACACTGAGTTTGGAATCTTATTGAAGGTTTCTGTTTTGTTTTTTTTTCTTTTTCCCCAGCAAGGCTACAGCAGGTAATTACAGTAATCTTAGTGAGCGATGTAAATGCGAAGGCGGGACAAAGGCGGGTAATAACCTGTAGATGAAACACGACTGTTTAAATGATTCAAGTGATATAATTTATGCTTCTGCAAGAATCATAACATTAAAAGTGAACGAAGAAGAAGAAGAAGAAGCTGTGATTGTTTGCTTCTCATCTGCGGTAACCTTTCTGAGAGGAGTCTTCTTTCTCATCGGCTCTGGCTTAACATCAAATCACATTTTAAATATATCTCATGTTAAATGATTCAGACCCTGTTATCACTAGCTTAGTTATAGCTATGGCATTTAATATAAAAAAAAAAGTTCTCATATTAATGAGAAATTAATGAGCCATTGGTGCAAACCACTGTGGCTAAGTGTATGTATGAGAACTGGACAAACCCTCCGTGACGCCACCCACAGGTTTTTCTAAAGAGCGGTTTTAAATCTCAACCTTTTGAGCTCTGATCGTTGCTATCGAGAAAGGAGCTGAGTCAGACTAAACCCTGGTTAATCCACAAATGGGCAGAACAATTACAGCACCTGGACGCTGGTTGGAACTGGCTATTTACATCCGTTACCACAAGTTAGCTTTAGCTTAACTTAAAGGCCAAGATGGCTAACGTTAATTTACATGCTAACGCGTTAGATTGAGCTCTGTCATCCATACCCTTAACAACTTCCAGTGTAAACTCCTACTGTATATTTCCTCTGGTAAGATAACCTACAACAATTCCAGTCAGCTGGTTAGCTAAAGTGATGCATAGTCGACAGCTAGCGGTTTAAGACCTGCATTGCAGCTGTCACTCAAATCAGACATGACCATACTGTAATTATGCATAGTTTTATTGTTTAATATCAGTGTAATTGATGAGTTATTATTATTATTTTTTTTTTACCAGAATGTTTTTTTTGGACATGTGGCTCAATGAGATTGACTTACTTTTGAAGCCAGCTAGTGGCCATTCAAGGAACTGCACATTTTGACACAAGTCTCGGAATGTAATGCGGTTACACACTGGTAGCGGTCTGATATATGGATATGATGAGTGTAATGGAGGTGATGGTCATATTAGCATTAAATGTATTAATCTAAAGGCCTACAGCAACACTGCATCATTTGATTCGATAATTTTTTTGCCGCATTAAGATTTTTTATCTTATTCGATTCAGTAGTGCTAATGTTCACTGACTGATTTGTCTCAAGCAGTTATATATCTTACCGGTTTAAAAAAGAACTAATAAACACTGAAATGCTGTGCAACTTGTGTTGTTTGTTTAAACAAAGTTAAAAAAAAATAATAATTCTGCCAATCTTCTACACCACACTCCAGTCCAGCAGATGGCGATGTTGCGCAAACAGCAAATAACCTCAAATGAAAAAGAGGAAGATGCAGAAGCAATACTCTTGCAAAACTAGAAAAAGAAAAAAATGTGCAGGAACTATATGGAAGATTGTCAGTTGTCAATTTTGTCAAAATTGGTTTAACGTTTGTTACTTTTCCAAAAAAAATAAAAAATTAAGTGTGAACCGTTTTGGAATTGAAAACTGATCATTCAAGCTGTAGCTAGTGTAGGAACTTGGGAATTAAAATGAAATGGGCAGAACAATTACAGCACCTGGATGTTGGTTGGAACTGGCTATTTACCAGTTCCAACCAATGAGAGGTTAATTTATAAATTGAATCGGAAATTGGATTATCAGTTACATTCTACACACTGCTAGTAAAATAGTTTAGGGTGTTTTTTGTCTATAGCATAATGCTGTTAGCCGGTGGAGGAGTGTGTATTAGAGCTGAGCGGAGAAATTCAAACAGAGAAAGGCGCATCGATAATAAAACAGAGGAACGTCTTTGCGCACAAAGTACAAAGGCCGCTGTATGTGCTTTGATCCGGTCAGTGTGGAGCAGAGGGATGTGCACGTGTATACAGTACGTGTATATACTCACCGACGTTCTGGGCGTGGTCACTGAAGCGTGTATCGTACATGTTGTTGGCGAGCAGGAAGGCTCCTTTCTCCATCACGTCCAGCAGCATGGTGGCGGTGTGAGCCTGCTCACTGCTGTTCATGTCTCTCCAGGCGTCCAAAGCCTCCACACGCAGCAGGTTGTCTACTATCTGAACCACAGCCTACACACACACACACACACACACACACACACACACACACACACACACACACACACACACACATACACAAGTATTTGTATTGTTTTCACGTATACAATGGTCCAGAAATCTGAGTGAGAATTTTCATATTTCGGGATCCTTTTTCTATTGTTTTTTTTTTCTTTCGTAATTAATCACAACACTGGCAAGAAGAAGTACTGCGAATGATATTAGGAGCATGACTGTTTTCATAGAGGGGATTTAATATCCACAAATGAGTCCGAAAACGAGTCATTAAAAAGACAAGTCACTCATTTATTTGGTTATTTTTTGGTTGGAAGGAAGACAGAAAATTAGGGATGCTGGTCCAACACGGAAAGGTTTTTGTTACCAATAATAAAATGCGAAAGCTATTATGAAATGTCACACCAGCGCCCTGCTGAATTCTGCATTCTGATTGGTCAGACGGTGTTAATATATTTTCCGTAACAGCAGTTACTGTATAACTTAACTTTAAATAGTGTGAGACATGGAGGCTGGTGATGGAACGTAACGAGTGCTATGACGTCAGTGAGAACTGGTTTAGTGGTTTATAAAATATTATACCACGTTAAATGTAATTATGGATGAATAAACTGTGTGAATAGAGAGAGAGAGAGAGAGAGACAAGGACACGGTGAGGTACCTGAACATATGTTCGGCAGGTCCTCTCTCTCTTCTGTAGCTGCAGGACAGAATAAAATAAAACACACATACACACATTATATTTATATGAGGAATATTCAGTATTTCCTGCCTCCGTGTTTCTGTGTGTGTATGTAGTACCTTGTTGTAGTTGCGTGTGGCCGACTCTTTGTTTCCAGGTCTCAGGGGTTGAAGCTGAGCGTCCAGGATGTCCAGGAGCTGCTCCATGAGACGGACAGTCGAGCTGACGTCTCCGGCGTAGATCCGACCCCGCGTGTGGTTCACTAGCTCCATGGCGATGTTCGCTGCGTTCTCGCCGCTCTTTATCTACACACAAGCACACACCAGTGTTTATAAATTTTACTTAAAGATACGTTCAAGTTTTGAACATGACCTCATTTATTACTGTATTAAATGTCAGATTTTTTTTTTTACTTTCAGTGCTGTAATTTTGTTAACGTGTCTCTAACTTGATAAAGTGTCCAGATGGCTGATAATCCGTAAAATGTTAGCTACACTAACACTAGGAGTGATGGCAGGGAATCGAACCCGGACCCTGGTGGTGCAAGGCGACAGTGCTAACCACTACATTACCATTCCGCCTCGTTAGCTGTGCTAATAATCTAAATATAACAAAACAATTTACATCATATATTGCTTGGATTTTTTTTCCAGACCCCTGTAGCTTTTTATTTAAAAAGTTTAGGAAGCATGATTTACCTGACTTAAATGTTTTTTTGTTTTTTTTTTTTGGTCGGTGCTTAAATGAGCCAATGAGATTTTCCCAAAGAGGATGCCCCTCCCACAGTTTTTTTGCAGGGGGTGTGGCTCAGCAGTAGCTGATTTACACAGACACTGAATTTTTTCAAAATTCCTTTGGAAGAGGAGTGAAATAAAGCGAGTTTAAGGTAACGATGCCTTATCTGAGAAGTATTCCTGTTGGAGATTAACACCCAGTCACACGCACACACTTTGGAATACTCTGAGACCTGTGCTATCTTTTTTAAGGAATTGTCAAATATGGGAACTTCAAGCTGTAGAATTGTGAAAGCAATCAAAAACCTTCCGACCAATCGCATTGGAGCATCATCATAGAAAATCAATTAACACACGAACAGAACAGCCCTGGTTTAGAACAAACCAGAGAGATGACAGACCTTTTGGGCCACCTGGTTGACCCAGGGAGATGTACAGTTACTGAGGTCCGGACCTCGGGGGTTCCACTGTACCGGCAAGGACAGGCACTGGAAGGATGCGATGCCTAAAATCAGTTGGAGGCAAAAGAGGGAGAGGAAGAGGAAGAGAGAGAGGGGAGAAGAAGGGGAGCTATTAAGACACAAACTAGTCTCCCAGCAGCCCCGCGCTGTTTTACAGCCCAATAAATACAAGCGAATGAGCTCATTAGACAAAGTGAAAACAATTATTTGGAACACAGCGACTGTGAAACTCACGATATGAATCAGCTGAACACGGTTTGGACATGAGAGCTACTAAGCGGAGACGCTTCCTGACCATCCTGATAATAGACTGATATAAAAAGACCGTAAAAGAGAAACGCTGAGCGCAGAGCTTCTCTCTTCTTTACTACGTACCGTTTAAACACAGAGTGGGAATTCACTCGGGGTGGACGCACAGATACGAGAGCTAAAGCAGCCGAGAAATCATGAGTGTGAGGCGATGAGTGATTCCAACACTTCAGTTATTCTTATCTAGGCAGACTCTCTTGACTCACGTTCCCAAAGACCTGCGGTGGTTGTAGCTTCACGCCAATTAGCACGTGATTTAATTTGTTTATACAACAGTTCGTTCCTGTCCGCTAATTCGATTGGTCAAGTGCCAATTCCAATTCATTACACCGAAACGCTTACTCTGCTTTCTACTGTGTGTCGCCATGGCGACACACAATCGTCCATGAAACCGAATAAACAAAATGCTTGGCTGTATTGTGCGGGAAATGCTTGCTAGCGTGACATTGTTTAATTATCTGACTAGCTACGATAATAAAAAAGGAGTCTCCATTGCTACCCGCTCATAAGAGACTCGATTGTGTAGTAGCATCGATTCTGTTGCAGCCTTGTGGTTGCATTTTTTACTTTGCATCGTGGTAGCTTTAAAGAATTAAAGAAATCATCAAATGAATCAAAAAAGTCTCCCTGATTCTCTCACCGAGTGATCCTTTAGGGCAGGGCCGCTCCACCGTCTCGCCCCTCTGCGCGCTGGGCCACTGGATGCCTCGCGTTACGCTCGGGTCACACCCCTCCTGCACCTCGGGCTCCTGGGGTGGCCGTGGCCGTGGCCGCGGAGGGCGACGGGTCACGGGCACTGTAGCGGTGATGGGGCGCAGTTCTGGTGCTTTGTTTATGGCGCCGATGGGGTGAAAGGTGGCAGGGAGTGGGCGCATAGTGGACGGACTGGAGGTGGACGAGAACGACCGTGACGCTGTGGTGCTGGGCATCTGAGTGGTGACCAATGGTCCTGAGAGACAGACAGAGAGAGAGAGAGAGAGAGAGAGAGGATGGTGGTGGTAAACAACAGAAAGAACAAAGGGGAAGAAAGGCATTTGATGTGATGCACAAGTATGGCTCTGAAAGTTCTTCAGACAGTAAATGAGCTTCTGCGAGATCTAATTTATTCACGTCGCTGCTATAAAACTGTCTTTCTGGAGATGGAGAGACAGAGAGAAAGAGAGAGAGAGAGAAAGAGAGCAGTGAAAATAGAAAATAATGAATAATTGATTGGATATCAGAAATCAGATATTCTACAGTAATCAGAGAAAACCGTTAGTGATGGGCGGTAATTAAGGCTTGACGATGCTGTATTGAAAGCAAACACAGGAATGTTAACGACTATAGACAGAGATTGACCTGTCTGTCTCTTTCTCTGTCTGTCTCTTTCTCTGTCTGTCTCTTTCTCTGTCTGTCTCTTTCTCTGTCTGTCTCTTTCTCAGCCTGCCTCTCTCAGCTTGTCTATCACTAATGACATGACAAACAGGACGGTGCTTGTATTTCAAAGTCTATAAATAATAATAAATCTGAGTGCAGAGTCACAATCACAGTCTTGACTCGTTCACTTGTTACGTTCAGGATTATTATTGTTTATTCAGTTCAGTTCATGGCGTTATATTTTGACTTGCTTCAGTTTAATTCATTATGAATCACTTCGATTCAAATCAATTCAGCTCAACTGTTCAATTTAGTATTATTAATTTTAGTTCAGTTCAGCTATTAGGTTTAACGCAATTTATTTTGTTTCACTTCAGTTTAGTTAAATGTAATTCAGTAGAGTTAGGCTCATTAGGAAAATTCAGATCACCTGTGTTCATTTCAGAGCAGTAGAGTACAATTTAAATTGATTCAGTTCAGTACAGTATAATACGATTCAGTTCTGTAAAGAATACTTTCATTCAGCTCATTAGTGTATAATCTGATTCCGTTCAGCAGAGTGTTATTTGTTTCTGTACATTAGAGTATAATAGGATTCAGTTCGGTAGTATATAATTTGATTCAACTCAGTAAACTATAATATGATTCAGTTCAGTAAACTATAATATGATTCAGTTCAGTAAAGTATAATATGATTCAGTTTAGTAGAGTATAGTTTAATTCAGCTCAGTAGATTAAAAATGTAATTCAGTTCAGTAGTATATAAATTGATTCCAGTTTAGTAGAGTATAATTTGATTCAGCTCAGTAGAATAAAAATTGAATTCAGTTCAGTAGAATATAAATTGATTCAGTACATAAGAGTATAATTTGATTCAGCTCAGTAGAATAAAAATTGAATTCAGTTTAGTAGAATATAAATTGATTCAGTACATAAGAGTATAATTTGATTCAGCTCAGTAGAATAAAAATTGAATTCAGTTCAGTAGAATATAAATTGATTCAGTACATAAGAGTATAATTTGATTCAGCTCAGTAGAATATTATTTGATTCAGTGCATTCCATTAAAACGTAATTTGATTCAGTTCATTAGTGTGTAATTTGATTCGGTTCAGTAGAGTACCATTTGATTCAGTTCATTACAGTGTAATTTGTAACAACAGTAACAACCAAACCCACACAGCAAGACTGGGAATGCAGTCTCCATACCCATCCACACCACTTAACATTATCTGCACTGTTGCTACAGCAACCACTGTGGATATGACGATGATGATGATCATGATGACTATATCTAATATTAATGCATTATTGCTTACCGGCTGATTATGTTTAATTAACTTAGCAAGCAAAAAAAAAAAAAAAAAAAAAAAGCTTGAATATGATTATCAGAACTCTCTAATTAATTGCACAGCCTCGCAGGTGTGAAGTTGTAGAAAGAAACTTACTATTCCTCTTCCACCCACACTGTACACTTACTCCATTTCTACTCGTCTCTTCCTTCCTGCATGTCTTGTTCTCTTAGTTTCACAGGGACATCATCGTAACATCATAACCACATTAACTCTGTGTGCTTTCCTGGTCGAGATGACCCGGAACGAGGGGATTTATGCATTCGGATCAGCACAGACCATATTTATATTACACAACCGGCGTTCTGGTCAGTGTGACCCAGATAATAACCAGCGCTGTTTCTATTAGTGTAGCTCGTCACACAGATGAAGGGATGATGGTTTGGACATAAAGGTAAACGATGCAACTTTTACCTAAACGTATCCAATGTTTAGAAAGCATAAATACATGTAAACAAATCCAATCATTTAATTAAAATTAAGCTATTAAAAATAAAATCGAATTCAGTATGGTAACAGTACCTCATGACATGACTCGGTTGTTGGTTATTTTTCTCTACATACACATAACGGTATAACACATAATTCCTACAGATCAGATTCTCGGCTTGGTCTTTACCTGCTGTAGGGTCGGGCGGTCCGAACTCTAGCAGGTAGCGCAGGACGTTGTAGTTGTTCCAGACGTAGAGCTGGTTGTCGCGGGGGTTGTAGTCGATGGACGAGATGTACTGGTAAGGGTTGGGGAAGATGATGTGCACGGGCTCCTCCTGGTTGCGGTTGGTGTTGTAGGCGTACAGCACCAGGTCACCGCCGGCCTCGCTGTCGTCGTCCTGGTATACGGAGCGCACAGCGTACAGCACGCCGCACGCCATGAAGGCGTTAGACGCCAGCCGCTTGTCGAAACTCGTCTCCCACGTGCCCTCGAAACGCAGCGTGTACGGGTTCACCTGTAAGAGTGCGAGGAGAGAGAGAGAGCGAGAGAGAGAAGAAATGCAGGATGACGACATGAGCTGTGTTCACTTGCAGCAGAAAAGCTCGTACTTCTGAAAAGCAGTGTGTCAGCAGCCAAGGAAATGGCTTTCACACTGTCAGGATTAAACACACACACACACATACAAACACACTCTGAGATGCTTCCTGTGTAGAAGAGCAGTCCGGCTCCACCCTGACCGCTCTCCCAGATCATTATTTCCACCCGTGTCAAGTTTGTTTTGTTGTCTACTTGTCATGTTACATTGGTCTGTGTGTGCGCGTGTGTGGGTTGCATGTGTCTACTGTAATTCTGTCATGACTTCAGTGATCTGCAGCTCTGTAGTTTTCCGCTCTCATCTTGTTTACCAGTGTTGAGGATCATGACTTTAAGATATTTTCATGTTGCGCCTGTCGGTTTCCATTCAGACTACAGTTCCGGAAAGGCGTGAATAAAAGCAAGCACCATGCTAGCACACGGACCCTTGATCTACAACTGGTAAAATTCTGTTCCTTACCTAGATTATATCCCTGTACTGAAGGAAGACACTATAATTTAACACACACACACACACACACACACATACCGAGGGCCTCTCAGACTCTCGTCCTCACCTGACTGACCACCAGGCGGCCGTTGTTGCTCTCGGTGGCGTAAATGACCCACAGGCCGTTCTCGTCCACGGCCAGGTCGATGTCGGATTTCCCGCCCCAGCGGTATGGCGAGGTGTCGTGGTAGTTGGCGTTGGTGATGATGGCCTCGCCGCTTTTGATGCGCGTCCGCAGGTCGTACTTGACGATGTTTCGTGTTCGTTCCTTGTTGTAGAAGACGGCGCCGTCGTACACCACAAAGCCCGTACCGTCGACTCGGTTGGGTAGCCTGGAGGCACGTATTGCATCGAATGTCATAAATCGTGCTTCACTGCAATCTTCATTAACATTAATAATTGTATCCATTACATTAAAAACGTGAAACAAAGTTCAAATAAACAAAAATTATTATTATATTATTAATTTTGTTGGTCTTTTGGCTGCTCCCGGCAAGGGGTCACCACCAGGTCCACACATACAAACTTGGCACAGATTTTACGCCAAATGCCCTAACTGCCATTTTGGCAACCCACCAATTTTCCCTTGGGACCAGTGGCTGGGATTTGAGCACTGGCTGGGAATCAAACCTGGGCCATTCGCATGGAAGACGAAACACCTACCACTGAGCCACCAGTGGCCTATATTGCACATAATTCAGGTTAGGAAGAAATGGGGAAAAAGCACATATAATATGGGATGTTGTCATTTTTTTTTTACCTGCTCCAGTTAAGTGGGTCGTCACAACGGACTATCTGATCCACACATTTACCTAGCACAGGTTTTATGCCAGATGTCCTTTCTGATGCCCCCCTGACATTTTATACAAGCTTGGGACCAGCACTAAGGATGCTCTGCATCCAGGATTTGAGTTTAGGGCACTGACTGGGAACTAAACCGGGGTTAACCATAACATCACAGCAAAAAAATATGATGCGCAGTATTATGTTGGTTTCCCTTGTGCCACTGGAGCAACTCTGGCCCCTCGGTATGACTTTGCAGGATCTCTGCGGGTGTGCTGTGGTGTCTGGCACCAGGACATTCGCAGTGGATCTTTTGGCTGCTGTGGGCTGCGGAGTGGGGCCTCCGTAGAGTAGACTTGTTTGGTGCATCCCATAGGAGCTTGAGCAGTTTGGGATGTGTCAAATTGGGTGGTTGGGCCAGTAGCCTTGGGTTTTAGCCTTCTGGGCTCTGTGTGGCTGTGTGGCCATCATTGCCGTTTTTCTGCAGTTGTTCTGCATTGGCTTTTCTATGACATTGGACCGGGAAGGCTGGCCTTTGGTCGACCCTGTGCATGGGTAAATCTTGGGTACCCATGGTCCTGTCACCAGTTTAATGGTATATAACTGATAATTAATGCTAATGTGTTAATGTATTGTAGTGTTAATGTTATGGCTGATCAGTGTACCCTAATATATCACATTTTTTTTTATCACATAATAGAATTATATTAAATACCATAGCCATGTTCTCAATTTTGATTGAATGGCAGGCGGTTCTAAAACTTTCAAATTTTTATAATACTGTAACAACTGATTCGGAAGAACTTGTACAGTGGATGCTTTAGAGAAATTTATGGACGGAGCCTCCAGCGTCAGACGTCCTATTAACTGTTAACAGTGAGAGAGAAATGTTAAGGAGAGGCCGGTAAGGGAATGAGTGTCTATAGCAGCTATAATGTACCCAAGACCAGGAATTAACTTTCTTCACATTAAATGTACCTACGAATGGATAAACAGTCTGATAATTAAAAATGGTCATACTCGACAAACTGCTGTTTGATAAAAGGAAATAAACTTCGAGACTACGAAAAATAATCAACTTCAGGGTGGGGACATTAGAGCCGCTTCATCACGCCACCCTGTTGTAAATAATTTTCTTATAACAGCATGACATGGAGTGTTTAATTCCTCACAGAACCCAAGATCTGAAGGTGATGATATTGCGGAATTGAACAGAGTCAGTTTGTGTGTGTGTTAAATGGAAACTCAATATAAGTCTAAGGGAAGATCATAACTGTGAATAAACGTAGCATAACATTCCATAGAAAGCTGTAAGGGTTTTGCTATGAGTTTGAGATGTTCACGAATAAAGCTAGAAATAAAGTTTTTTTTTTTTTTTTAGAGACAGGACTACTAATATTTTTTTTATTTTTTATTTTTCCAAAGAAGAATCTGAGATTGCAAATAGACCTGCACAACCTTGGGGAAAAAGAGTAACTTCTTTTTAGCAGGAAAGTTGGGAAAAGTTTTAGTTTGACTTCCTTTCATGGACGTTTCATCATCACACCTTTATTATTTCACTGTGAAGATTCTGGGTTTGAATGTTTATTATAATTTATTTATAGTCACATTTTTTCAACATTTAAAAGGCTTCAGACTTTAATTTCAATAGTTTTTCTGTTCTTTTCTCATTCCAGAGAAGCCAGTAATACACACACACATACACACACACACACACACACAATAGATACAGTGGATGAAAAACACTGGGGTATTCATTCGCTTAATTAAATTAATTTGTCAGAATTAATAAGCGCTGGTGTGGTTTAGAGGACAAGAGTCTTTTTTTTTTACAGTATGTATTCTACAGGAGTTCAATTAACATCAGGAAACGATCAGACCCGAGGCGTAATACATTATCAAATATTCTGCAGTCCAAAAGTCCACTAGTCAGATAATAATTATTAGTCAGGAACACATTATTTAAATGATATATATTTTTTGCAGGGTTATTTAAGGAATACATTATTTTTATGATTAATAAATAGCCATTTAAAATGTAAAACTGAATATCCTGTGCGCTAATAGTTAGCTTCACATTTAAAACCCTCTTAATTGTTATCACAAGGGATAAAATCCTTCCACCTTAATCCGATTAATCTGTACCTCATGTACTGTATGTGTACAGGCAAAGTGGGTGATTATAACATTATATAGCATATAATGTTTTATAGCATATATTGCTAAAGTCTGGCTTTTACATAAAGTCCTTCCATGCGCCATCATATGGATATTCAGTGAAGCACAACACATTTATTTCAATTCTTAAATGGTGCTTGTGGGATTCCGCGGCACTGCGCGAGATGAATTGTAGCCTTTCGCGGGAAAAAGTGTGCATTCTTAACTTTGTATCACTTTCATGAGATAATAATATCTATGAAAAAGTAAAACAACAAAAAAAGTATAAGTGTTTATTATTAAATAAAGTATTTATCCTGTACAAGCCTCTGGAGGCAGTGTTATGATCTGGGGTTGCTTCAGTTGCTCAGGTCTGCAACGTTATGCGTCAAAAAATGAAGTCAGCTGACAACCTGAATGTACTGAATGGCCAGGTTATCACATCTATGGCGTTCTAAGGTGACTGAAGGAAATTTTATTGTGTGACTTTTTTTTTTGGCCAAGTGTATGGTTGTTTATTTAAAACTAAAACATAAGGTTGAAATTCTTCTCCAGAGCAACTATACCTCTTTAAAACCTCAGCGAAGTATTCCTTTAATATTTTTAGCTTAAAAGTATTTAACGGTGAACAGGGCAAGTGCTCACTTGTAGGTGGTGGTGGCGCGGTTCTGCGAGAAGTCGTCCCACGACGCGTACTCGTACAGAATGTCGGTCCGGTACGGCGTCCACGGCATGACGTACAGCCGGTCACCTGACTGCAGAGGGTCCTTGCACCACGCCCCAGACTGATGCTCCGCCTCCTGCTGTGAACTCGCCTCTTTAACCCTCAACAGAGTCCCCGGACATACAAAGACTGGGGAGAGGGAGCGAGAGAGTGTGAGAAAGAGAACGGGGACGGCATTGAAAGAATGCAAACAGAAGAAGGAAGAGTGACAGACGGAGAAATAGAAAGAGAATGGACGGATGATGAGGATGCGGATAGAATAAGGACGGAGTGAAGGAGAGAGCGAGAGATAAAGTGATAGAGGATGACGGAATCGGATGAATGAAGACGGAGCGAGAGAAAGAAAGAGACCATGTGACAGATAGAGAAAAAGAGAGCAAGAGGGACAGACGGTGATTATGTAATTGGAGGAATAACAGCGGAGAAAAAGACGGAGGGACGGAAAGAAATGATGGAATGATGGTATTCAAACGGTAAAGACAGAGAGAGCGAGACAGAGGAAGAAAAACAAAAAGCGAAAGATGAAGAGATTTTATTACATGAGTGAACAAATTAAGAGAGAGAGAGTGAGAGAAAAGACAGACAGAGATGTGAAAAATGCACACAGACAATAATGATAATAATAATAACATATATATATATATATATA
>JAAGKR010008555.1:0-30774 GCA_011419295.1 Clarias macrocephalus | reverse complement strand
TTTTTTTCTTCACTTAGCTGCTTTTTTCTTGCCATAATACAAATTCAAACTCTTTGAATGAGAAGGTGTGTCCAAACTTGGTCTGTACTGTATGGGCAAATATTCTGCGGACTGATGAGTCAAAAGTTGAACGTACTGAAATGCTACATCTAAGCTCGAGCGCATTTGTGTTCTACAGCAGAACAATGATCCAAAACACACCAGCAAGTCCACCTCAGAATGGCTCAAAAATACAAAATTTAACTTTTGAAGTAGCCTAGTCAAAGTCTGGTGTTAAATCCTGTGGCATGGTCTAAAACAGCCTGTTCATGCAAGAAAACCCTCCAATGTGGCTGAATTAAATAAATTCTGCAAAGGAGAGTGGGCCAAAATTCCTCTACAGCGATGTGAAAGACTCACTGCCAGTTTGGCACAACCAGTTATTAGGTTTACGGGCAAAGACAAAGGCACAGGCAGATTTGAACAGCTTTTCCCTTTAATAAATGAAATAATCATTTTAAAAAAGCATTTTGTGTTTCCTCTGGTTACCTTTGTGTAATATTAAAATTTGTTTGACGATCTGTTTCAGGATCAATACTTTTTCACAGCACTGTATAAGTCACTCTAGATAAGGGTGTGTACCAAATGCCATGAATGTAAATATGACACTGTAGCGACCTTCACATGCGTTTAATGCGTAATTACTTACAGGGCGTGAAGTAACACTAACACGAGTCAGATTATCAGAGCTGCTTTTAACACAACGTCATTCACTTTATTTTAAAAACAGACTAAATACTCATGCAACAGTATTCATTAGTTAACAAAAAAAATATTAGTTTTTATTAATTAAACTCTGTCATACTTATTAATATAAAGCCCAGGTGTTCTTCTACATCCTAGATCTCCTGTACAAGCCTCATTTAATTACTTACTTGCATGTGTTTTCACATTTGGCCCCGCTGTTGTACTCATCGGTGGTGTCACAGCAGTCTGTGAGGGGACAATTATTTGCATGGTTTGTGGACCAACCCAAATAAGTGCACATACTGTACACTGTACTGTATTGCAGTTGCAGTTAAACTCTGATGTTTTTTTTTTTCAAGGTTAGACCTAAGTGTGAGGTGGAGGATCTCACCACAAATGCCGTCGTTAATGCGTGAGGATGGGATGAAGGTGGGGCGGTAGCCGGCGTTCGTGCAGTGGAAGCTCCCATTCGGACAAGCAGCGGTGCCTACAGGTCAAATAACGGATCATAATGAAAATTAGTGTTAGTTAAGATTCACAAAGTACATTTAATCCTATCTCATGGTATTTTCTTTTTTTGTTTGTTTGTTTACATATAGTGTATTTCTCTACAGAGACCTGCAAGTTCTTTATATGTAAAGCACAACGTTTAACTGAAACAGCTCTGCTTTCACAAAGTTCTTATAAAATAAACCATAAATTGAGCCTTTTGGGTCGTTTCAGAGGAATCTGTGTTCGTTCGTTGCACAAGTTATCATCGTCCTGAGAAAGCATTTCAGTTTTCACCTGGTTCATCAGAGCCATCTTTGCAGTCACAGTAATCGTCATTCACTCGGTCAAAAGAAATGGTACGGGAGCCGTCTAGACAAGTGAAAGGGCTGTTCTCGTCATAGAATTGCCGTTCTGTGCAAACAAAAGTGGAAGGAAAAGGATTACAATGACATACTGGTTAATATACTGGATAATATGAGTGTTATGACAACTCAAGAGTTGCCAAGTTTGGTGAATTAAGAAATTTTGTTTGTTCACTCAGCATCAGGTAACACCTATTTGTGTTTTGCTCGAGACCAATCACTTTTTCATTCTTTGGCCTCTGGTTTTATGAATATTTATAAGATATGAAAAAGAAAAGGTTATACGTATAACCTATTCTATCATGACTAATCACTGCATCTAGTTATTTCTGTTTGCACTTTTGATAGATGTAAGGGTAATATGCAAAATGCATAAAAGTTTGTGGTGCCAAGACCAAGGATGACTTCTTTCAAAAAAGAATTTAATTAAAATATATATTTTTTCATTATTTAATTATATTATTATGATCTATTTATTCATCATTAAGTCATTCATTCATTCATCTTTATACTACTTATCCTACAGACAGGGTCGCAGGGACCTGGAGCCTCTCCCATGAGACTCAGGGCGGGGTACTCTGGACAGAGTGCCAATCCATCAAGCACCAATTTGTCTAATCTGCATGTCTCTGGACTGTAGGAGGAAACCAAAGCACTGGGAGAACATGCAAAGTCCATGTACACAGCCAGGGTGGAAAGCAAACCCAGGCCACTATGCCACGATATTATTTATTTAATTATTTTTTTGCAACTTAAAATTTATTAAAAGATCTCATCTGTTGCTTGTATATGATTTTGTATATTTGTATATGATAATTGTCTTTACATTAAACTAAAGTAGTAAACTATTTATCTCTCTTTCTCTAAAATATTCAACTCTGCAACCTAAAAGTTTAAATTGGGGTGCATTCATTTAATAAAGTCAATTATTGCATAATTCAAACAACAAGTCTGTTTCAGGGAGATGTAGGAAATTATTTTTTTCCAACACAAAGATTCCAAAGATAATAACTGTACCAATCCTCAACAAATGGAGCATCATTTATCCACATATCTTTCTTCTTCGTGTACACAATTTGACATGAAAATGATTGGACACAACTGATTTGAAATGCCAGTGACGTCATCTAGAGACGTTGTGAGTGTGCTTTCTCTACTTTCCCCTGAACACACTGGGCATGACTGGGGTTATGGGGTAGACTGGGATCTCTTACTGGTCAGGGGAACTCCCCGAGGTCTCTGGATCTCCACGGCCACAGTCGAGGCCACAGCCAGGCTCAGGAGCAGCAGGTATGTGCAGCTCATCATCAGTAGCAGAGCAGAAGGATGTCGAGGGAAGATCATATCTGACCAAAAAACAACAACACAGGAAAGATTCAGATGTAACGTTAACCAGGGAGTCTGAGGACCATTCTGTCAGGTTTACTCAGTTCTACGACGCATAAAATAAATAAATAAACCTCATGCATTAATATATCTCAACAGAAGCTGATAAAACGTCTAGTTAATCTCTTACTTGTGCTCAGAATAAAACTGAATAAAAGCCTCTGGTTTGCTTTAAAGTTCATTAGCTAGCTAAACTCAGGTGCTAGCATGACACTGACAGATCTAGCTAAAAGTAAAAATAACGTTGGTTATACATACGAATAATAGCGATACATTATTCAATATGATAATAATAAATAATTTAAATAGGAAAAAAACGTGTATTTTTTATCGTACTCACAGTGTTTGTGGTTTGTAGAAAGCGAATTATCGTATCAGAGCTAAACAAAATAGCAACTCAAGCTAATCATCATTCATTTCGCACTTCCGGAGCGACCACTGCGCGTGCTGACGTGCGCTGCGGTGTTGCGTTCTGATTGGTGGAATAAGTGTGTGTGTGTGTGTGTGTGTGCGTGTGCGAGAGAGAGAGATTTTGTGGTGACTTTATAACGGACTGTGGGGAACAAAAATTTATAAAAATGGATCAGTTGACGGGAAATTTACCTCAAAATATTCCAGAAGATTCGGTCCCACCTCGGAATTCCCAGTTCGTGTTCTGAACCCCGGCTTCAGTCAGTGACGTCAAATCAACATGGCCGCTTCCCAGGCTGAACGCTGCAGCTCTTCTCATCTTTACATGAGTTTTACAGCTGTGGCCAAAAGTTATGAGAATGACACAAATATTAGTTTTCCCAAAGTCTGTTGCTTCAGTGTTTGTTTTTTTTAAACATCTTTATGTCAGATGTCACTCTGGTATACTGAAGTATTATTACAAGCATTTCAAAAGTGTCAAAGGGTTTTATTGACAATAACATTAAGTTTATGCGAAGAGTCAATAAACTGCAAGCAACCTCACACATGACTGGTCTCAAGATGATTTAATGTTGGCATGACACAGCACTGATGGTATCATTCACTCACAATTTTGCCTAAGAACACAGTCATGAATAAAGAACGGTACAAAAACATCCCCAGTAAGCAACTTCTCCCAACCGTCCAAGAGATTTTCATGGAGTCTTCTATATTTGCTTATGACAGAATCCTTGACTATATGAACCCTGATGTTTTGTCATTTTTGATGGGATCTGTTGCTCCCATCAAACAAAGAATCACTAAACTCCATAAGGATGCCTGGCGTAACGATCACACTCGGACCCTCAGGAGACGTCGCAGGCAGACTGAGCGGAAATGGAAAAAAGACTTCATGTTTCTCTAATTCATCTTCATGTCTAACGTATTATCACAATGCAGTAAAAGCTAAATCTGGGTTTTTCTCTTTGCTAATACAGAAACATCATCATCGCCCTCAAATATTATTTTGATCTATACAATCAGTCATACACCCTTGCTTAGAAAAGTTTTAGAAAAGGCTGTTTTTGTTCACTATTATTTAAATAACCATTAGATCTATGACAAATTTCAGTCTGTAATTAGGTCTCATCATAGCACTGAATCAGCTGTATTATAGGTTCAGAATGACATTTTGCTAGTCATACTAACCCTCCTTGACCTCACAGCTGCTTTTGACCCTGTCAATCATAAGATTTTAATTGCCAGACTTAGGGACATTGGTTCATGTAATAGGTCTACGAGGGCCAGTGCTTGACAGGTTTACATGATATCTTCGTACCTGAAGTTTGGCTATTGAGTGGGGAGGTAGCGAGTCCAGTATAGGAGATCTCCCTGACTCCTGTCCCTGGCAAAAGAAGGGTTGTACTGTACATAGATTAATCAACATACAGATATATTCACCTGGTAAACATACATTGCTCATCACAGTTAGACGACTTCAAGTCATTGCCAACAAAACACACGCATGGAGGTTTTTTCCCCCTCTACCAGCATAAAGACATACAGATCAGATGCAGAGCATCTGTGAGCTCCAACTTTCAGGTCTCCACACATGTTCAAGTCTGGGCTTTAGACATTTTGACTTGTCCTGAAGTTGTCTTGGCTGAATAATTTGGGTGGTTGCCATGCTGAATATATATCCACCCAGTTTGATGTATCTGCACGCTGGAACAGGTTTTCTTCAAGGACTTTCCTGTATTCACCCTTCTCTCATTTGTGGCCAGACTTTCTGTCCCTACCACTGAGAAACTTTTCCACAACATGATACTGCCACAATCGTCCCTCCCCACCAGTACCTGTAGCTTCCTCATGCTACTCAGCCATTGCCTTCAACTTGCTGTTCTACCATAAAGGCCTGACTGATGAACTATTTCTGAATCAGAACTCATTTCTAATATATTTGTCCTTCTGTCCGGTTTCCCCCTCTCTGTGGAGTACGTCTGATGTGCTGTTGGATTGTCCAGTGGGTTCTTGGTCAACTACCTGACCCTTTTAGCCCAGTTACTGAGTTCTAGGAAGAGTCTTGGTGGTTCCAGACTTCTTCTGTTTCACTGGCCTCCTGTTCTCCATGCTGCTCTGATGAGATCAGATGAGGTCCTCTCAATGTCCGCAGGTGTGAATGGGATTCCGTTCCAGGCAGAGAGAGCCGTTCGACCCTGTGTCACCCTGATTGGTCATACAGCAAACAGTTATTAATTTATCTGAGCAGGACAAAAGTGCTGCAATTGTTTAAACCAAAACTAAGCTGATTTGGTTAGGCATAGGGTTTCTGTAAGTATATACACTTAGGCACACATTAATAGTAAAGTTTGAACAAGTGTACCATCCTGCGCTGCAACTTGACAGGAAAATCAATGAACATTTATTATCATATTTGTTAAAAATCATCCTTTATTTGTATTTTGAACACACTTTACAGTACTGAACAGTGAAACAAAAGAAAAATATACTGATATATATATATATTTATTTATATTTATATATTTGTCTTTTTATATTTATATATATCTATAGTCATTTGCTTATTAAATGCATTTTATTCACAAAATGACACCTCAGTTCTCTCAGAGGACAACCCTTCATAAAAATAATATAATATAAAATAACTTGGACACATTATGCACATTACAGCAACATCATTTACAAATATTACAATCATTTCATTGTGTTTTTTTTTTTCACATATTATCATAGTTTCTTTTTTTAACAAGTAACATATTGTTTAAAGCCCAGAGAGTCATTCCATAAAGGATTCTCATTAGAAGAAAGTGACTTAAAGAAATTCTTTTCTACTGAAGCCACAATCTTTATCAAATCATCAAATCACTCCGCCTCAGACTGTTCCTTGGATAACACCTTCAGTCAGACTATCCCATGACTACCGGCCTCTACAACGTGGATTATTACTAGAGTAGATTTTTTTGTTTGTTTTTATTGTTATTATTATTGTTATTTTTTCAGCTTACATAAGAGAGAGTGCCGGCACGGTCGAAAAAGTTTGGGATCAAGCCATGAGAAGTGCTTCCCTTGTGCAAGTGTTATTGTATCCATTAAAAACAATAAATCTACACACTATTTAACCAACCACCGCACAACCCAAAAATAAAGTGCAGGTTCTTAAAATTCACAAATGATTAGGCTGCCCCCAGACAAAACTAAAATATAAAACAGATTGTGAGATTGATCTAATTTTTTACAAAAGGGTGAGGGAAAGAGCAGCTAGGGTTTTGTTGTTGTTGTTGTTGTTGTTGTTGTTGTGTTTCTGCAAAGGTTAACCATTCATGTACATTTGATTACAACTAAACGTAATAAGCCGTCAGTGACGATGAGAAATTCCGTAGTGGTTTTAAATGTACAGACCGACATTACAATATATACAAAATAAGCAGCGGTAAGTCTAATATTTATATAGTTTTGTAATCAATCTTGTAATTCAATATCACAATCACCAACCAGCATGATACAAAAATAAAAACTGTACACAAACTGTCCAAAGAAAACTTTTCCTTTTGATATTCAAAAAGAATGGCAGCAAGTAATTAATTTCTTCATAAGAAATGATTGCTACAGTATTGTGTTAAAATGGCAAGAAGTATTTGTTTGCTTAATGAGCTTGCCTCATTAACGAAAAAAAAAGAAGAGAAAAAAAACACAAACAGAAGCATTGTATGTGGGTATGTCATCAGTTCATACACCAGATCAACTTCCCTTGGAGTTACAAGTCTTATAATCCACCAATTGGACGCCAGTTAAAGATGCAAACCATCCACCAAGGTACCAAAGCCATAAGTTCTAATCGCATTGCTTTATTTACTCAACCAAACTTTTTTGTTACCGTATTTGTATTGGCGTAACCTCAAAGTTCTGTTGCAACAGACACACACGCTTGAAGCAAAGGTACTGACCAGCAGAAACCAGCTTGTCACCACATCCATGGAGCAGACGTTGTCTCACAAATTCCCAGTCAACTATTACATTCAGAGTCCCAGACAGATCCATCATTTTGACGTTGGCTAACTGCAACCTAGATTCAAAGACCCTGATGAACGTAAATATGATCCTTTCACTTTGACATATATGAGAAGATACTGCAGACGTAGTCTAATGATCGTGAGCGATTAGTATTAGTGCAGACACAACAGTTGACATTTAGTAAAGGTGTACAGACAAAACACAAATATTCCGGGATCTCTTGTGAGCCTCAGGACAGTCAGCATAGTGCCACATACAAAAACCCTGCAGTGTTAAGGCATAAAAAACATCAAACTGAATAATGGCTGCATGTGACTCCCTGTGCTCAGTTCCACTGGTACAAGTTGCGACTCTCGATCAATCACATCCCTTCACCAAGGTATTAGTTACCACCCATTCCTTTGGTAAGCCAAAATGGAAAATATTATTTGCTGTGATGGAACATGGCTGCATTATATGAGCGAGTGAAAGTGAATCTGTGCTGCTATTGAAAGGAGTCCGTGATTTCCCGCCGTTTTCACAGGACCATCCTGAAATGTAATTCAAAAGAAGGCAAAATCATAAATTCCGAAGAATAACATGGCTTATTCTCAAAAAGTGACTATCCTTGTTTGCATTGAACGTGATAGGAGACAGGAGAGCATGAGCAGCTCCCATGGCTAGCTCCTTAATTCGGTCTCCAAAATGTTCAACAAGAGCGGAAGCAACCAAGGAAGACTTTACGTAATAAAATGAGGTTTCCGAAACAATAAAAGAAAGGACTCATGCACAACAGTGAGAGAGAGAGAGAGAGAGAGAGAGAGAGAGAGAGCTTGAAACAAGCAACAATCAAGAAACGAAGACAAAATTAGACCACTATTCCACGATGCATTGCTTCACGGCAGCTCCAAAGCTGAAGCTGATGGTTCAGAAAGGCACGTGGCCATCTTGCACTGGTAGCACTCCTGGTAAAGGGAAAAAAAGGGCCATACCCACGCCTTGGGTCCAGTCTTGTGCCAACTTGAACTTGGTCCTTATGCATCCACTTCACCATCCTGTTGCCTCCACGGCAGCAGCCAAAGCTTCTGCCTCTCTGCAGCAGACATGTGTCCTTATGGGTTTATTTCCGACAAAAATGGAAAATAAAGTCACTCTGATTACACTAATCGGGTAATTTCTGAGGATTTCAGTTTCTGTTAAGAATGCAGTAAAAGCTGTTTCTGAGCAGCTACTGAGATGGAAAATAGTTGGTATTCCTTTTAAGATGGCTTTTTCCAAAGAGATCCCAAATCCCTTCAAAGTTCCCCCAGGTGTGTGCGCATATCTTTTGGGATTAGATTAGACTGAAGCTGTTTGATGGATGTGTGTGTATTCTTGTTTGCGTCTATATGTCAGGTAGAAATGAGCATGTGTGGGGATCTGCCAAAATTCTAGAGTGCTACATGGCCCAAATGGCCCGTTTAAAACACCACTAAAACTGTATTCCTCCATGCAAACTCGCACCTTCTGCTAGAAACGGGCCCAGCACCCATTCCAAATCTACAGTTGCTGTGTGAATTACTGTACTTCTATGATATTGTTTTCTTCCCTTTTTTTGACAAATAAAATAAAACATTTTATTGAGTTGGTGCTGAAATATTGTTTTGTTCATGGTATGGCCATGAAATAAGGGAAAGGTACATTGAAAAAGAGAGTTCTAATGGGACCAACTGCACTCGCGATATTCCTGACAACTCCAAAGCCTCACGTATCATCAGCAGGGGAGAAAGATGACTCCTCTTCATCTTCTGCCTCCTCTATCGGACTCCCATCTGAATGTCTTTCCTCGTCTTCTTCCTCCACCACTGACTGAACCTGCAGTCGCCTTCTTCCCCCTCTCTCTACTGCCACTATGTCTTCTCCACCCCCATCATCCTGTCCTCCTCCAGGATTCTCCGCTTCCTTCATCTCCTTTGGCCCCTCCTGCTCGATGCTAGCTATATGATTGTGGTTGGGCCCAGTCTCCTGAACTGGTTCGCCTTCCAAGGTAAGCTGGAATTGAAACTTGTCAAGCTCATTGTCTGTGATTGGAGGTGGCGAGGGGCTCTGGGGGATGGTGCTCTGGTACCAGTCCCGGTTGTCCTCAAGGGTGTCCAGGATTTCCTGAGCGTCAGGGTGCACTAGATCGCCCCACGTCTCCCACAGAGGGTGCACAATGTAATCGATGAAACCCACCTATAAAGATAGAAGAAAAAAGTAGGCTATGAGGTTCTGTGCTTGCTTCAGCTTGGCCAGTATGGATTTATCAAATATCAGCATGCATGAGGGTCTAGCTGGGCTCATGTAAAACACACAACACAGCTCTTTTTCTCATTTGAAGAATTTCAAATGCAGGTTCAGGCTGAGAAAACAAGTCTGTCCAAATGCGCCCAAAATCACAAATCCAGACAAGCAATAAGCCCTCAGAGGTCAAGCTGTTTCAGGATTACGGGAGGTAAATTTTCTTCAGTGCATATTCTAATTATGTATTATATATAGTTAAAATATTTATGCAACATCACTCTGGAGGTTATGCCGTTGTGATGAATATATCAGCACAGCGATGATGTGGTTGTAGGCACAGGGGCAAAGTCTGAATACTGAATAAAAAGATATCACAGCTGTGCTAATACTCAGTAACAGTATAACTTTGAGTGTGATATTGCTTTTATACAACAGGTCCACAAACACCATTTATTATCCACAGTTTAAGATTTAGTTGAACACATATCCTTCTGTCACTGGTGGACAGTGTTGGGTGTAACGCGTTACAAAGTAACGAGTTAGAGTACTTGGATTACTTTTTGATGTAACGAGTAATCTAATGCGTTATTATTATTTAGTTATATTTCAAAAATGTAATCCGTTATTCAGTCAATTTATGTAATCCGTGAGCCAGACAGCAGTCATTCCGTTATTGTGTGTGTGTGAAAGGCGTCCTACAAGCCCCAGCCCTGATAACCATTTTCTGCAATGGAAAAGTTCTCAAACTAGTTATTTTTATCAGAAAATAATGCTGTAATGTAACGGATTCCTTTTTAATGACAGAAATTTTGTAATGTAATTAGTTACTTTAAAAAGTAACGTCCCCCAACACTGCTGGGGGAACTACTGTAACTAACAGACTATCGGAGCTGGCGGCCTACAGTTAGTGTGATTAACAGGGCCAAAAGGTGAGGAGAAGAAATCATGAAGGTGGTGAACAGTCCTGTAAAGCTTTTAAGTTTGTCTTAAATGGTGTGTCTACTTATTTTAGTTTATTCCAAATAGTGTAAATCTCAAAGCTAGTGCGCTAAGTAGGGTGTAGGGTATAATCCCTTGTCACACACTAGGCAGTGGAGTGATACATAAACTTGAACATCCCAGTGCTGTTATATTCTATATCAGCACTAAAAAAAACCTTATGTCCAATCAAAGTGCCATTTTTTAAACTCTTTATTACTATTTATGACACGCTTTGATCAACATGGGAGCAAGTGTAGAAATTCAATAACAAATGTAGTGGAAACTATACAAAATATGAGAGTGTGAACATTCACCCCATATAAACACACACACACACACACACACAACAACACACACACAACACACACACACACACACACCTATTTAACATAGGAACAACACCGGTCAGTTGTTCTTCGGAATTATAATATAGTATTAATTTTGGTGCATTTATATTTTACTTGTGTATTATTGAAAATATTCTTACCCAATTAGATTTCTGACAAAAAAGAAAAAAATATATATATTTTGATTTATAACCTTCAACATACTTTTAGCGGTTAGCGGTTTACTCTTGGTGGTTAGCACTGTTGTCTTATACCGGGTCCAAGGTCCGGGTCCGATTTCCAGCTCAGGTTTGCATGTTCTCCCCGTGCTTGGTGGGTTTCCTCCCACAGTTCAAAGACATGCAGATTAGGCTAAATGGCGTTCTCAAAGTGCCCATAGTGTGTGAATTAGCCTGGGAATGCATGTGTGTGTGCTCTGTGATGGATTGGACTCCCATCCATGCGGTACCCCGCCTCGTGCCCTAAGTCTCCTGGATCGGCTTCAGGTCCCCCGCGACCCTGAATACAGGATCCATCAGTATAGACGGTGAGTGAACACACTCATTAGAAATCCCAGTGACTGCACACTTTTAGACTGTATGTGGCTTACAATGAACTCTAGAGTGCTAGCGTAGCATCCGATTCATCAATGTGCAAAAAAGCTATTTGTCATCTACCTTGACCTTCTTATTCTGCACATATTAGTTAATGCTGCATCAGATAAAAATAAGGATCCACTTTGCCTGGAGGGAATGAATTCTATCCAGTTTGAGGTCAAATTCATACATAATGTTTGGCCTTGAACTGAATGCTGCATTGTTTGTTGCAACAAATCTTAACTTCAGATTGGTTCAATTGTACCATAATAGTCATCGCCCGCTGGACAACCATTCTGATGGAAAAAACAAACGAATAAAATCTATGTTCAAAAAAAGCGCAATCAGACACTGACTAATTTTTTAACAAGCCTCAGAACTGCCAGTTAGTTTCCTCTGCTCGTCTTTGGATTATGGAAGAAACCGCAGTAACAGGAGGGAGACGATGGAAACCAAACCCTGGACCCCGGAGGTGCGAGGCCACAGTGTAACTACTACACACACACACACCTCATCATGTCAATACATGTTGGATCATAGATGAGTTTTTTACATTTGCCCTCTGTACTCCACTTCCTTGAATATGGAATGAACTCAAGATGTGAGCAAAGTCAAGACTTTCAATTTGAATTCAAGGGGTTTTACAAAAGAGTTGCATGGCCAGGTGTGGCCTGTTCCCTCGTTACCTCACGACTAATCAAGCAGATGTTACATTTGCATTTGGTAGATGTTCACTCAAACTCATGAGGTACCAAAAGGAGTCGTGCCAGTGACTGTCTCTGCTCAGATTTAGCCAAATGCTGCAAAACTGATATGACACTTCTTCACACTGTGGATGGATAATCGCTCGAAACATACAGTGAAGGCGAAGCTACCCAAAGAATATTCTTCAATATGATTCAAGTCAGTCACCTGACCTCAACCCAAACGGGCATCCTTTTTATGTGCTGAAGACAAGATTGAAGAAGAAAAGAAGGTAGAAATTCCCTTGGGGCATAGGGGTGTTGTATGAAAATGGCTGTAATTTCTGAATTTTTAACGCCACACTTTTGTCAAACCACTTGAATTAAAACTGAAAGTCTTGAATGTTTCATGTCAAATTCAGTGTGGTGGTCTACAGGGCCAAATGGCAAAAATTATTTTTGTTCCATGTTGCGCCTCTTTTTTGGCGGAGGTACCCGCATGGCTTGTATGGCATCTTGGTTTCTTGTTGAGATTACAGATGTCCATAAGGACTTTGGTCCTGAAGGAGGCAGCTTTCTTTCTATTTTGAACCAAGTGTGTTAAACATACTGCAGGCATGAACAAAGAAAAATAATAACTGTGTGAGCGGCATAAAAAATAGTCCATCTGTACCTCATTATTAACTTGAGTGATGAGGAACTGTCAGAGTTCTGAGAAACCTGTTACTGCAACCCAGCAGTGCAGTAAATCCTCCACAACATGAGGCTGTAGTTCATACATCTTATCGTCCCATAGGTGGACGTTCTCCAACACATGCTGTGCACTTATTCACTGGGTCGAGTTTATTGCTTAAGTTTAAAAAAAATTCTCCAGGCACTGCTGGGTCGCCGTACTGTATGTTCTCATCTACTCAGAAGATGCTGTCAACCTTTTTTGAATTTCACGGTTTTCTGCATGAATTTGTCATAAAATGTGATCTGATGTTCATCTAAGTCAAACGTACTGACACATACAATGTGCCTAAAATAATAACGCAAACTTCATTTCAAATTCTTTGGATAGCCTTTAGCTGCTGGAGGCGCATGAGCAAGCTGTTGGAGGGGACTGCAGTCCTTGAGGGTCAAATGCCGTCCCTGGGTGACAATGCAGCAGTTTCCGAGTGATGTTTGGTCAGACCTGTGCTCTAAACATTGAAGTCCAAAAGGACAAGATGGACACCTATGAAGCCATCCGAACGATTACGATTGGACGTGGAGAGACACGCTCCCCTCACATTCACATGCTGAGAGACATACTCTTGTTGCCATGGACTCTATTTTTGTGTGTGTGTCTAACACATTGGGAAAAAGTCAAATCTTTGCTAGTTTTAAAATGGTTATGATGTTGTACTGCAGTGTAAAAGAATCAGTAGGATACTGATACGCATCCGGTGGTCTCCAGGTATTTTATTGACCTTTCCGCAACGTGTATTATCACCGTTTTAACTTTGACTAGTTTTTGGAAGAATAAGTAAATTTAAAGTAATGTTTGTGTGTTGTAATTGTCGGAGTATTGCTGGGCCAAACTGTTTTTATAGAAAAACAATCACTTTAATAAACTACATCAATGGGAGACGATGAACCTTTTTGCGCTAAGTCAACACTAGAGGAATATAAGTCATTGAACCCACAACCAATACTACTGTACTTTAGCTGACTTAAATATTTGAATTACAAGTTGAGTCAACTTAAGATTTTGAACTGGGTGCACGTTGTGTCAACTAAACAGCAATGTGAGATATTTAGTGGTCAGTAAATTTAAATTTAAACTTGTTACTAAGCTTTATTACGTTGAAGTGGCTTGTTTTGTTTGTTTGTTTGTTTTTTTACAGTGCAGAACAACACAAAGCTAAATTCAGTCAAACTACATATTAGCGCGTCAGGCTTTTCTTGGCCAGGCGGTGTAGATTTAGGTATTGAATGCGGTCCGTAACTTCTTACAGTGAAAAATAAGGTTCATTCTCAAAATGTGGGATCACCAATAGGACTGAGTACCTTCACTGTTCATATTTAAATTAGTTTATTCCATATCATCTGTTCAATCTGTGTATTTATATTGTTATTCATGTTTATGAAGGTGTGAGTTATGTTTGAGTGCATCGTGTGCACACCTGACTCTTCTCCACAGATGCAGTGTGTTTATCGCACATGGGGCTAATCTCCATCCCACGCTCACGCTCCTTATCTCCCTGCCGGAAAAACTCCTCCATGATGCGCTCTGTCCACTGCCGGTACACCGCCAGAGGCTTCGTGGGGTTGCTGAGGTCAGCACAGTGCACCATGTTTCTCAGAACCTACACACAAGCACATACGTACATACATACATACAAACGTCATGAAAAATAAAATGTTCATATATGAGGTTGGTTTCCCTTTTAATGAAAATGTCCCTGACGATGCAGGAAGCAATTCTTCCTATTCCAATGAAGCATCATTCATGTACAGGTATGATTTTATTATACAGACTGATATTCCTACATAGTGGATAAATCCATTTTTAATGATAAATCAGTTTTTGATCTGTTTAATAAGCATGATAAAAACTTTATTACTTGCCCCAGAGAGCACTTGTTGTGTAATTATGTGTGTAGTTATTTGAGTCATGAATAAAAACCTGAAACAGACACACACACAGTCTTTATCTGTGAGGTTCTCACAAAGGAAAAGTGGTATAAAATTGACAGTATTCTCAAGTCACAAGTCTCAAATTCCAAGTTTTACGTGAAAGGTTTGGCCCAAGTGTTAAAGTAGTGCAAAACAAATAATACATATGACATTTTTTTTAAAAAATCAATAGAGTTTAGTATTTTAAATAATATTTTTCTCAAGTAATCTAAGAAATGTCAAAGAACAATTTGCAGCCTACTTTTTCCATTAAATGAAAAAAAAAAAGGCTATAATTTTCAAACTGCTCTTGGTTTCCAGTAACCCTACTGTTACTCCCCTCGCAGAGAGTTAAATATGAGGTTACACAATACCATAGTGCAGATACTGTAAGCAGCTGAAATATCATTAAGCACATCATGGGCCATGTCAATAAGTGAACATAGTTATTTTATTCTTGTGGTCACATTTAAAATCAATGACAGAAGACACATTTCCTGAGAGTAAGGTCAATTAGAATTTTATGAAATTGTACCCCAGTTAGGAAGCTCGGGTCCGAGCGCGGGGTCAGCGCAGTTACTGCGCACCTGGAGCAGATAGGGTTAAGGGCTTTGTTCAAGGGCTCAACAGTGCCCAGGGCAGAACACAGAACCTCAACCGACTGAGCCACCACTGCCACACAAAAGGTCAAAATGAGGACCGCATACAAAGAGAATTCATTCCCTGTAAAAACCTGGCGGTGGATCATTTGGAGCTGTTTGGTGACTCGTCCTCTAAAGTCACTTCTGGAGAAGGTATCATGAGTTTCATTTGGTACCAGAACCCTTTAGCCCAAACCTTGGCTGCCTCTGCCAGAAGGTTACGGCCTGGCTATGAACAGATTATTTAATAAGCTCAATAATGCCACAAGTGTACAAAAAAATCTAAATATTAATGGCTGCAAGGGCACAAAACTAGTGACGAAAGAACTAATTTAACTGATCCTGACATGTTCTGTATAGAGGACTAATCTCTAACATTGCCAGACAAGAAAAGCTTAGTATCTATGGATACAGTATGTGGATAGAATCAGTCAGCCATAACATTAAAAGCTCAGTAATGGCTTGGTTCCTCAGACCGTTCCTGAAGAATGTGTGTAGTTGTTCTGCTGAAAGAGACCACTGTCTGTCAAAGTAACAAAATATGTAAAGTAAAAGAATACGTGATTAATCAGACCAGGCATCGTCCACTGCTCCATGGCCCAGTTTTGATGCTCAGCTGCCCTTTGCAGGTGCAGGACTAGGCCTCACTCTTCCAGCGCATCAATGAGCCTTGACCGCTCATGACTCTGTCGCCTGTTCACCAGTTGCCTCCTTTCCTTGGAGCACTTTTGGTTGGTACTAACCACTGCATACAAGGAACACCAGTCGTCTCAGGTTCTTTTCCCCCTGCTTACAACACATCACCTTTGAACCGACTGTTCACTTGCTACCTACTGTAATATATCCCACCCTTGACAGTGTTATTGTATGTAAGAGATAATCAATGTTATTTATTTTCCTTTTGTGTGGTTTTAATGTTATGACTGTTTGGTATGTATGAAATCATTTTTTAAAAATACAATTGTATACATACATTTTATATTTAGCTAATTGTCTCATTTTAATGTAGGATGCCAATAAATAATTTTGGCAGTTTTTTATCCCCCATTAATGGCTGCTCAGATTTTCAAAATAATCATAAACTCATCAACTGAACTCTCTTTTTTTACTATTAAGCTATTATGCATTAGAAAAAAAAAAACTCCATCTACTCATAGAATAAAGTACAGTTTAACAGCATATTCATTCCTTCATTTTCAGCCCTGGCCAGGGTTCCAGTAGACCCAGAGCTGGTGTCAGGGAATCTGGATACAAGGCCTGAAAAATCCACTGCATGGGATGCATGAAAAGGCATCACATACTCACCCATTCTCACACTTATACACAACTGTGCTAATTTAGTGTTAGATGTTTTAGTGGCTGGGGAGAAAACCAGTGCACATGCTAATTCCAAGCTCTTCATCAAACATGAGACACCGCAGCTGCGATACACTGGCCCACCATGCTACCCTTTAAATCTCAGTTTTGGGTCCTCTTCTGATCTCCCTCTTGGCCCATGCTCTCGTTGAGGTCATATCCTGTGCTATGCCGATGACCCTGAACTCATCCTTTCCTTTCCTTCTCTTAGACACTCATCTTTCATCTCTCATGAATGTCACCAGCTAAAACTAAATTCCGACCAGTTTGGACTGCTGAGCATTCCTGGAGACTCGTCTCCATGTCAAGAGCGAAAGACTCGTCCCCATGTCAAGATCCGTGTGATTGACCATCAGCTTTACACCACCTGGAGAACCAAATATGCCTCACATTGCTTAACTGATTTAATCATACATGTTTCTACTTTATAACATCATTTCCTGCCCACTGTGGAAACTCAGATGCTTCTTCTGCCCTTTAATCATCTCAAGACTACTGTACAGTATATTGCTCACTTTACATATGCTGACCACTTTGGTTCATGATGCTGCATGTGCAGCGGTTCTCATCACACTCTCCTTGGTAGGAGACAAAACTACCTAATGGGCAAGACTAAATATGGAAAAAATATGGCACGCTCCACTTCCTAAAATATCTCTCATGCTGCTGGTTTTAGTCATGATGAAAGCAGTGTCGCTACAGAAGTGCCTCTGTTACCTGTATGCGGTCCGTGTAATGATCAAGCAGTAGCACGCCTGAGCTGGTGACTTTCTTAGTCTCTACCATGGTCTTTAGATCCGCCAGCAAACTCATATGCTTGGACATGTCTGTAGCCAGAACCTTAGAAAAAAAATCAGACCATGTGTCAGAAAACAAGCTAAATGATAGTCTTAATTCTATTTACACACACTGCATCATCAGTGACTCACCATGTCGATAACTAGCTTGCGCAGGCTCTGCCGCTGCCGCTTGCTCAGGTTCTGGAAGATGTCACAGTTGTCTTCATGGAGAAGCTTGAAGCCCACAGCTAGGTGATGGTTTTCTAGAACTGACTCATCATTATACATCAGAGCCAGTTCTGAGTCTGCAAAAACGCAAAACGGACGTAGAGGGTGCTTAGAGGGAATTGAAAAGTCATACACGTATTAATGAATCTTAGGTTACGAAGTGACAGAGGACGGAGACGGTGCACATGTTTGCAGAAAAAGTTGAGTTCAAATATTAGTCATATAAAAATTGATCCAGGAATGTGAATAATAAAGCAAACAGCAATCAGGCACTGGTATATTAACACGTGCATGCACATACAGTGGAACCTTGGATTACGAGCATAATTCGTTCCAGAAGTGGGCTCATATTCCAATACACTCATAAACCAAATCGAATTTTCCAATAGGAAATAATGAAAACTCAAATTATTTGTTCCACAGCCCAAAAACATAAATACATAAAAATAATAAATACAATATATGAAGTAAAAATAAAACAAATTAACCTGCACTTTACCTTTAAAATAAGAGGTAAAAATAAATCCCGACACATAAGTGTTTCTGTTTGTGTATTTGTGTGTGGTTGAGTGTGTGGTTGAGTGTGTGGTTGAGTGTGTGGTTGAGTGTGTGGTTGAGTGTGTGGTTGTGTGTGTGTGTGTGTGTGTGTGTGTGTGTGTGTGTGTGTGTGTGTGTGTGTGTGTGTGTGTGTGTGTGTGGAATTAGCCCTTTCCCTTGCCTCGTCTTACACAGTAAAACTTCTCCTCCCTCCCTCCACTGCACTTTTTAAATTTCACAACAAACACACCCAAAACGGAAACACTGTTTTAATGGGAAAAAAAAATAAATCTCTCTAATAACACTCACGTGAGTGCATACTAACGGGATCAGTGCTGTAAAGTAAAAAAATACAAAATAAATAAACCAGCACTTTACCTTTGAGAAGAATCGCGACAGAGCAGAGTTTTCTGTGTAAAGCAGAGAGTGTGTGTCTGTATGTGTGTATGAAGGTGAGAGTCTGTGTGTGTGTGTGTGTGTGTGTGTGTGTGTGTGTGTGTGTGGTGTGTCGGTGTGTGTGTGTTGGTGTCAAATTAGGCACGCGCACACACATAGGAGACACACTGAAACAGAGAGGGAGATGTTGATTATACCAGTAAGAGACAAGCACTAAGACCCAGCAGGGCATACGATTACCCATAATTCCGCAGTGCAAGAGAGAGAAAAATCATTGGCTCAATTGTGACGCTCGGTGATACATGATACATACATGATACTCGGCACTCGTAAAACCAAGACTTGCTCGTTTTTCAAGTCAAAATTTATTACAAATCTTTGCTCGTCTTGCGGAACACTCGTAAACTATGTTACTCGCAATCCAAGGTTCCATTGTATTCAGCTTGTACACTAGCATTTGACTTCTTGAAACTTGATCACTACATTATGTGGCTAAAAGTAAGCGGGCACCTGCACTGGAATTAAGAGACCAAAACCAAGTTCCAGTATGCCGACGCCCCTGTGCACAAAGCCAGCTCCATGAAGACATGGTGGGATAGTTTTTAAGTAGAAGAATTTGTTGGCCAATCAGAAGCCTGATAAAAGGTTCTCACACACTGATGTTATATGATACATGCTCTTACAGGCCAAATGTGTATTTTTTCCTTTGAGAGTTTCTAAATATCATTTTCTCAAAAGTGTTTCAGTGACCTACAACTCAAAATACCAAAATCTTCTTTTAAAAATACCCATGAGGGCAGGGCTTACTGGTATTAATGAGAAATTGATTGGAAACTCCAGGGTGGTCCACATCATGGATGGCAGCAGCAAACAATGCAGCCAGGATTTCCAGATCAGTGAAGACAGCCTGTTAAAGAGACAGAATACATTTTTTTAGCATCATGTTGGCTACAGAGCTGGCATTTTGTGAAAAAGTGTACTCACGTCCAGTGCCGGCGTGGATAACAGCACGTGTGTCGACTGTGTGACGTCGGCCGCATGCAGGCTGTTGTGGTAGGCCACATTGGCATGGTAATGATCCTCCAACGTCATCACATAGGTAATGAATGTATCCACAGGGATACGAAACGTCTTCAACAGATCGCGCTCCTTGGAAGAGACAAACAAACAGCATGGGTACTGTGGTACGCGGGGCTTCTCTTAGCAGTATTAACCATATATTTATTGAATGACGTAACATTCTGAAGAGCAGAAATTCATCAGCTCATGTACCTGGAAGATGGCAAACATGATACAACTCAGAGGTCTGTTATTGGAAAATTCAGCCACTCGGAAAATATTAAGGCCCCACTTATTCAAGTCATCTAGCTCCTGAAGAAAGCATAAAAATTTAAAATTGTTTTAACATGAGACCATCAGGGTTATCCCGTTTAAAGAAATTCTCCCCGTCTATCTTAAGGCGATCTGTACCCTGGCCAGTGCGTCCTCATGCTCGGTCTTGATCCCAAATCGTGGCAGGGCCTTGGTGGTCAGGCTGGAGCTGTGTGTCAGCTTCTTCACACCACTGATATGGCACATGGGCTTCTCACGCTCCCGCAGTGTCGGGGATGGGATCTCCACCTCATTTTGCTTGTCTGAGGAACATAACACAGAGCTCAGCGACAAAGATGAAAGTGAACTGAAGGCCAATAATTTATCTGCTGAAAAGATGGAGTTGATGAATGATGTGGATGACATGAGCGAGTGAGTAAGCAGGCTCACCTAGGAAGGTAGTGGAGATGTACTCGGACACCTGATTCCCTGAACGGCTCATCTCAGACAGATGAGACAGCTCCCTGTTTAGCATCCTCTTGAACTGAAGGACAGGAGAGGAGAAGCAGTTACAGTAGGTCTCTGATGAAAAGCAACATGGGTGGGTTGGATGAATATTGAAGTATTTATAATGATAATTGGTGTGTACACAATTCTGTACAGAATGGAAATTACAAAAGACTGTCTATCAGTGGTGTTCACTAATTACAGGTAATCAATTTGCGATGATATTTCTTTGAAATCAACAAGAACTCAACACCAAAGTCTACGCCACAAATACCATCAAAATTACAGTTATGAACCTATTGAAGAAACATTATTTCAAACATTTAACCTTGCTGTGACATTGGATCATTTCGAAAATCTTATCAGTTCATCTGGCCACAATGAGAATTCCATATGAATCCTACAAACTACTTGGTCTCGAGATACAGTACAGACCAAAAGTTTGGACACACCTTCTCATTCAAAGAGTTTGAATTTGTATTATGGCAAGAAAAAAGCAGCTAAGTGAAGAAAAAAACGAGTGCCATCGTTACTTTAAGAAATGAAGGTCAGTCCGTCGGAAAAATTGGGAAAACTTTGAAAGTGTCCCCAAGTGCAGTCACAAAAACCATCAAGCACTACAAAGAAACTGGCTGACATGCGGACCGGCCCAGGAAAGGAAGACCGAGAGTCGCCTCTGCTGCGGAGGATAAGTTCATCCGAGTCACCAGCCTCAGAAATCGCAGGTTAACAGCAGCTCAGATCAGAGAGCAGGTCAATGGCACACAGAGTTCTAGCAGCAGACACGTCTCTAGAACAACTGTTAAGAGGAGACTGTGTGAATCAGGCCTTCATGGTAGAAGATCTGCTAGGAAACCACTGCTAAGGACAGGCAACAAGCAGAAGAGACGCGTTTGGGCTAAAGAACACAAGAAAGAAAACTCGCTGAATGAGAAGGGGTGTCCAAACTTTTGCTCTGTACTGTACATTGCTTACAAGAATATCACAGGCAGACAGACAACCTGAAAATATAATAGTCATCTAAAGTCAGTATAACATTCCAGTCTGTATAAAAGGATTGTCAGAAAGAAAACAAATCATGTTACAAGCATCCATCCATCCATCCATCCATCCATCCATCCATCCATCATCTGTACCGCTTATCCTGTATTGCTCAGGTCACAGGGTACACTCTGGATGGGGTGCCAATCATACACACTCGCACACCCAGTCATACACCACATGTCGAAGCATTCTGTTTGAGGAAACCAGAGTACCTGGAGGAAACTTCACACACACACACACACACACACACACACACACACACACACACACACAAGGGAGTAACAATTTAAACCCATAACCCTACGAGGCGACAGCGCTAACCACCAAACCACCGTGTCACCCTAATGCAACTACACCAGTCCTATTTACAAACAAAACAACATTTTATCCTACAGGAATGCAGCACAGTCTGGCCAGCTACCAGTCGACCAAACACAGCGCCAGCTGTTCCCAAGCTGTCAGACCAGCTTTGCCAGGTTAGATGGAAACAGTGTCTGAATTACCCTCCCTAATGCTACCTCAAAGAAATGCTTTTTAATAAAAAAAATAACAGTGCAGCAGCAACATTTCTGATGTCTATAAATGACTTTTATCTGGGATTGAGGATGCTGGGAAATAACTTGCCAGCTGGCAAAGCCTGATCAGCTCAGCCTGTGCTTTAACATACCGGTAGCTGGATCATTCCGCAGGGCTTTTCTCTCATAAATAAGCATTTTTATACTTGACATTTTGCTAAAGCCAATTAAAATAATCAGGCAAGAAAGACATGATACTATGAGTCACATTGAAAACAACTCATCATGTACTATCCGGTGTCATTTACTATTCTGTGTGTGTGTTAGTTATGCAATACACATATGTCTGGTAGTATTTGACAGATGCCCGGTTAAACCCAATCTCATCCCTGATATTAAATTGTCAAGTCAATAATGTATATTTAGTAGAACTTTAATTAAATGCAAGGCAGACGAAGCAGTCACGGCACAAATCACTGCAATGGAGCTAAGGCAGGAGCAGTCATATATATGATAAGATATTTGTCATATCTTGCAACCTAACAGGAATATGTTTGTACCTCACTAAATCAGTGCTAGGGTTAGATGAAATCATGTAAACACAATTAATGATGTAAATCCCTAATTACTGTGGGATTCGGATGAGACCCCGGCGCGGTCCCACTGACTGGTCCTTCACACGTTACAATCTCCATGGCAACCAGCAGGTTTCCTTAGCAACTGTCTCCTCACACTCCCTCCTGCGGCATTACAGGAGCGAGTCAACTGGTTGGGTGACAGTCAGAGAGAGAGACAGAGAAGAGAGTAGGCAGGTGTCTATCTTTGACCTCCTTCAAGGTCATCGCTCTACACAGCAGCTGACCCGTTCTCCATGTCCCTTTTCTATCTCTTATCTTTCTCCACACTATGCATTGTTTTTTTTGTTGTTGTTTTTTTCTTCCTCCACTGCTGCATTACTGCACAAAGCTGAGACGTCCCCTGCCAGCGCTCGGGTGTCTGCTTTCCTCTCGTCGTATTCGACCACAAGGCCCTTATTTACCATTTATCAAGGTTTACTTTACATTTGATATAATTGTAATCAATACCTAAGATAAAAGATGGACTCGTATTACAAGGAAGGTCCCAGAGGTGGTCCAGTCATTCTGTGCACGTATCTTTAAAAGGGCCATGTCATCTGAATTCCTGTTCACTGCCTCTGAATAAGCTTAGTGCCATTACAGGTTACCTGGGGGAAAATAAAATAACTCTCATGATGAATTTAATGCACTGCTAAGGCCTGAAGTCTATGGATTGTGGAGGTTTATCATTAAAATGTATAAAACAGACCACCTGATAGAAGTCAGTCCAAGATCGGCACACAAGATAAGACAACATCACGTGTTCTTAAAACCAAGTGGAAGAAAAAAAAAGACTGGGTGTTTTTACTGGTGCACTGGTGCAGTCTGAGAGCTTGTACAAGAGGGTGAGACAACCTTTAACAGAGCATGTATGCAAAAAATATCAAAAAAATAAAATAAAAAATACAACCCAAACAAGCATGTTTGGGAAGATTTTCTGCATGTCCTTGATGTTAGAGTTCAGGTTCTCAGCTGAGAATGAAGTTAAATATCAACACTCAGAAGCCAAACGTTTCGAGAGAACACTGTCTTGTAGAGAACACACTGCACATCTGCGTTAAATCGAATGCTTTTACATGAAAATAAGGAAATGACATGTCACGGTGGATCAGATTTAGCAATAGAAACACTAGCAGAAAATACTGATCAGATCTATGTTTAGTGTGACCCCGTGTTGCCCTTATACTTGTACCTTGTACTCATATTTAGTGTCGCGCTCGCTTTTAAAAACTCATTTCTTTTTATTACTCCATCGTACAGTTTGCTAGTTTATTAGGAAATTAGGAAATGAGCTTGTACGGTGTGGGAATCTGGCACGTTTCCCCAGACTTTCTTTAATTACATCTGTAAAATCTATTTGTTAATAATTTATTGAGTTAGATGGTTGTTTGTTCAGATGTTACTCATTAATGAAAGTGAATGTTTGGATATCTGCAACTGACATCTGAAAATGTCTCTATCCCTTTACCTAACTATCTAATCTCAAATACTTGAAAGCCAGAACACCTAACCCCCCTCACCTTTGGCCTTTAACCATCTCAACGCCCACTGTCACATTCACTCAGGACAACACCACTTCCTGTTTGGCCTGACAAGCCTCTACTTCCTGTCCCTACCTGGTCCCACCAGCCAATGAGCCAGGGTTTGGAGCACGTCTCACAGAACAGGTCCATCAGCGGGCTCCTGCGCTCGGCGGCCTGCCCTCCTCCCTCCAGTCCTCCAGCCGCCCCCAGCTCCAGCTCTGCCCCTCCTCTCCCCTGCAGGTTGCTGTAGCTGGAGGAGTGGGGCAGCCGGAATGCTGCAGGGCCGGGTGAAGGTCCGGGTGATGTTACCGGCTCGATGGCCTCCACCACACCCATGCTGAGGGAGACCGGCAGCACGGGCCGCTGGCACAGGCAGGAAGCACGGTAGTGCAGCGGGGCCGGCGCAGCACTTGCACCCCAGCGGCATGCGGGCGCAGTCAAGATGTGCTTGCTGAGGCCACAGCCAGCCCCGCCAGGCCACTCCAGGGTGCGGATTGGCAGGCGTCCAGGCACCCAAGGGTTTTTTCCTCACGGTTTTTCCTTTCCTAGCGCTTCACATGCAGGTGTCAGGTGAAGTGCGAGTTGTGCACGGCTCTCCAGGAGCCGCCTGGATCCGCAGTCCGAGAGGGCTACATTGCATCCCGGCAAAGGAGCCAAGCTGACCCAAATCCAGCCGCGTGAGGAGGGGGGAGAGGCGAGGAGTAGAGCAAGATGGAGAATTCCAGAAAAGGCAGACTCTCTGAAGGGCACGGGGAGGAGAAGGCAGCGGAGAGCAGGACAGACACAGTGTAGTGAAAGGGAGAAAAGTGTGAGTGAGGATGGAGGCGTGGGGAGACTGAAAGATGAGTGAGACCAGTATGACGACGATGGATGAGAGACGAAAAGAGCTGTGATGACGGGATAGGACGGAACAAAACAACACAGCTAGGTGGCTGCTAACAGGAACACTCGATGCAAAGCGTACACAGAAAGCGGACGAGCGATACGAATGGAGGAAACAAGAAAACAGACGTAGAGCCAGGGCCTTTAGCGATCCTGTTGAGGCAGGGGTCTAGAAAAAAACAGCTTGTCTTTCGCTCGCTGTCCTTGGGTCTAGTGCCCCTCCCCCACAGTGGAGCTCTGAGCCGGGCCCCACGCTGCCACGGCATGCACCGATCCTCCTGTTCCAGTGACGCGCTGAAGCTGCAGCTCCTGTCTGTGCGGCGCGGCTGCCTCCCTTCAGAGCGCCAGCTGCGTGAATCCACACAGTGATCTGTCTGGCTAACGATCCGCCGCTGCCTGTTTCTGTCTCCCTGGATGCTGCAGACAGCTCTTGCAAGCTAATCAGCCTCTTCTGATGGGAGCGTGTGTGTGCATGTGCGTGCGTGTGTTTGTGTGGGGTGAGTGTGTGAGTGTGCACTCTTGATTGCGCATGTGCAGCAGAGGGCATGTCAGTGTGTGTGTGTGGGGGGGGAATGGAAAGTGTGTGTGAAGGGCTAAGAGGTTTATGCTGATTTCTTCATGAATGGCTTTGTGTCTATATCTTTCCTAATATATCAGCATTTTCATCCCAAAAATACTCTCTCGGGCTCTGTCAAACCAAACTCACACACACACACACACACACACACACACACACACACACACACACACACACACACACACACACACACACACACACACACACACACACGTGCAGTATCGCCCTGTGGACATGAAGAACAGCAGTGCGTACTGCAACCCGCCAGTTGTTTTAGGGCAATAACAATAATGAAAAAATGATCCTATTTCTTTAAGAGAGAAAAGGAAGCAAACAGAGATAACAAAATGTCATTGGCTAAAATCGAAAGGACGTGGTGTGGATGCTGCAGAGAGCCAATAATAAATCAGGAGGGGCAGACCCTGCTGCAGATCCGTAGCAACCAAGGTTAAAGCACAGACAGCATCAGGACCCGAGTGTGTCTTCTTCCCATCTCTCTTCACTCCGTCTCTCTCTTGTTCTCTCTCAATCCCTCAAGCCTCCCTCTTTTCCTTTTCTTTCTTCCATTCCCCCCTTTTCTCCCCTCCCTCTTCTAAAAAACAGATGACAGTGTATGTGACAAGGCACACAAATGCTCGTTTAGTTGAATAGATATACTGTATATAGAGAGAGAGCGTAATTAGAAAATGCATGCTACGTCTACTTCGATAGTAATTAGACAGTTGTGTGAATACGCAGGTGTATAAGTGTTCTTATTAAAATAGCTGGTGAGTCCATATTTAAATCAGTTCTTCAAACTAATGAGCCCAAATTCACGCAAAAGCTGAAATCTCAGCATCCTGCAATCCTGATTGAAACATCTGATCTTTTGTGCTGCAAAAAACATTTGATCTAATGGAGATGAACCTTCACGAGTAAAGGAATACTTACAGTTATTATTATTATTATTATTATTATTATATACCACGTCAGTGTGAGTGTGTAATCCTGGTCAGATGCATGGAGACAAACAAGTTGACACCAGACAAGAGTTCAGACTGTCTTAAAGCAGAAAGCAGCTGAAGCAAGTGTAGTAAATGTAATTATCCCTAGTGGCAAATCTGAAAAAACAAAACAAAACAAAAAAAGAACAACAACCAAGGTGAAAGCACACCTTATTGGAGGCCATCTCGCTGACAGAGCGGTGTGTCTGGATGGTCTCGAGCTGGTCCAAACACCAGTCCAGCTCCTCCAGGGTCTCCCGTGCCAGCTGTTGGTATGTCTCTTCTGTATTGCAGAGACACAAGAAGTGTTAAAACGTTACAACAGCTGTAGAGTTTAATCTGAACACTTTAAAGCTGCAGTGTGTATGTTCTACTCCTCTCATACATGTCATGGTAAGTCTGACCAGTTGTAGGCATTGCTGCCACGACAATGAATTATATCACCGCACGCAGCGGAACCATACGGGCAACAGGGGCTGGAGGCCTACCAGAATATTTATTTCTGTATTGACTGGCGTCTAAACAAACCAGTTACAGTAGATTTCCCCCCAAATGTGACCTCATAAAAGAAGATACCCCTCCCCCATCTGTGCTGTTCTCCAGGAGGTGGGGTTCAGCAGCAGTAGGCGTGTTCGGACGAGGAGTGAAACAGAGGGAGACTGGTGGATGAAACCACACCTCTTTATCAGAGAAGTGTTACAGCTGGGACATTAACACACACACACACACACACACACACACACACACACACACACACACACACACACACACACACACACACACACAGGGGGATAACTCTGATATCTGTGATAGCAGGGAGTAAAAAATTCTGGTGACTCTGGTGAATCATTTCTTCAGTGTAACTTATTATAATGAGTGCAACTAATCGATACAAATGCCGTACGTTCTCCATATTAACCCAGGCGGTTATACTGTACAGGGCGGTGGCGGCTCAAACAGTTGATGCTCTGGCATGATTTTTTTATTCTTAATCCAAATAAATTATTTGAAGCATTCGAAGGCATCATGCCAGACGAGAAAACATCAAAGAAACACAGAAACCACAGCAGCTGTCAGTCTTTACTGAGCAAAGGTCATGGTGGCCACGTCGCAAAAGAGGAATTGGCACAAACTAACAAAGATATGAGATATGTAAGATATAAGTTCATAAGCCTTCATAGTCTAAATAAATAAGTCTGAAACTAAATGGAACATTTAATAGTTACACACTGCACTTTCATTTTTATGTGACAATGTGAATTAGTGAAGAAATACTGAAGCCCTAATTATAAACATACAGTATATTATAACTGGACGTGACCTTTTTAAGTTAAATAATCCAATGGTATGTGCACACTTACATTCTTTGCATGATGGCTTCCTTTCTTATCCTGACGCACACATCGCTCTGAAATACCCTCAGTCTGGATCCTGGAGTCCAATATCTTTATGCTCTCTCGCAAACCGAAACCTTGTTATTCTGAGTCTCATTAACAAGTGGTTTTCTTATGGACACACAGTTGTTTAGTCTGTTCTGGTATTATCGCTCCCTTCCTGACCGAGCACACGTTTGGTCACTGACTGTATACTGTATAGTATGTAATATGTAGGTGTGGTAAGGCGGGTTCCTCTACGGGTAAATGAGGTTCTAGTCTAATGTTCCCGTAGCCCTTATTATAACTACTTATTGTTATAAGGAACAGACGACCCCAGGACAGCTCCACTCTACACTAAGGCCATATTCTCAACCCATTATTATTTTAGTCCTGCACCCAGTGTTTACAGCCATGATATCTGATTTATAATTGTGCAAACAGATGTTCAGTCCTACTCTTGATTAGTTCCCTACATTGTCGCCCTTCTGTTTTGTGTGGAAATAGAGTTTACCAAAATAGAAAGTTTGATAAAAAAAAAAGTTTTTGAGCCTGAGGACAGTGAACTTTTTCAATCCGGACCTGCCACAAAATCCTCTATTTGGTGGAAACCTAATTCTCTTCAACAGTATTCCCATGGTGAAGCATGGTGGTGGTTGCAGCATGCTGTGTAATCACTTAAACGGGGAAAGTGGTTCAAATGGACTGAGCCAAGTACGGAGCAATCCTCAAAGAAAGCCTGTTCTGGTCTAAGGCTAATGCAGAAGTTAACCTTAAACAACGAACCTACACCCACTCAAAGCTTAATCTTAATGTTAAGCTTAATGTGTTTGTATCCTGCAAAGAAGATCAAACAATAACTGTAACTGCCATCAGACATAGTGTGTAAATCAAATGTGAAATAGACCAACGAAGCTGATTTCAATAACTAACTGTAACAGTGCAAAATATGGTGGCGTTCAAGGGGTAAATACTTAAAAACTCTGCTGCCGTTTGGATTATAATAAGCACATACTTGAGAGGCTTTGATTGGATAATTACTGCAGTGATTAATGCGTTTCAGCTCCAACTATTCCTTTAACCCTAACTGATGCACCGAGTATACAGCAGCTTCTCATTTCTTAAGAGAGTGTGTTGGAAAAGATGCTGTGTTTCAGAGGGGTCAAATGAAAGTCAAGCAAAGAAAACAACTAAAGAGATTAACAGGGAGGTGAAATGACTGGAATTAAAGACCTGTAAGCACACGGCCGAACTTCAAAACATCTTTAATGAGTGTTAACGCTTGCTGAAGGTGCATGATGAAAAAAATGTCCAGTAGAAATCCGAGCTATGTTTAATAGTGAAAGTTAGAGCACCATATCACCCCCCCCCACCCCACACCCCACACCCCGCCCCAACCACACACTAATAAGAAAAGCACTTGTTAGTGAGACTCATCAGAAAAAGGCTTCAGTTTGCAAGATTGAACTTTGGAGCGGTTGAAAAACATTGTGTGGTCAAATGAGTTCAGATCGAGCCAATTCCAGAGCGATGAGCAGGTCAGGGAAAGAAGGGAAGGGACGTTTTTTTTTTTTTTTTACTAAATTTGAATTTCTTTGTGTTCCCAGGAATCAGACACTGTTTATCCAAACTAGTTTGAGTCAGACTAAACAGCTCTATGGTCACTCACTCACTCACTCATCGTCTATACCACTTTGTCCTGTGTTCAGGGTCGCGGGCGCCTGGAGCCCATCCCAGGAGACCCCTGGACGGGGTGCCAATCCACTACAGGGCACACAACGGGCAATTTGGGAACGGCAGTCAGCCTAATCTGCAAGTCTGGAGTACCTGGCAACACAGGGAGTACATGCAAAATACACGCACACAAGGCGGGAATCAAACCCAGATCCTAGAGGTGCATGGCGACAGTGCTCACTACGACACGCTCTGTGGTTAGTGGCTGTGGAATGAGTGTGGCACCCTCATTATACCTAGATTACCTTTTAACCCCTGGCAGTGGCATTAAATGGGTTCTGTCATCAGGGGAACAGGCAAACATTTATCTTCCAGCTTCAGCAGAAGAGAGCAGGCTCAGAACAATTTGTAATTTATTTTCATCTTAGGGCCAAGTCCCTGAGAGCTGTTTTTAGTCTGATTAAAGAGTCTGGTAGGCCTCCAGCCCCTGTTGCCCATATGGTTCCGCTGCGTCCGGTGATATAATTCATTGTCCTGGCAGCAATGCCTACAACAGGAAGCGTGGTGCAAGTAAATGTGAGAGACAGTGTGTGGGAAGAGCGCTAGTGTATGTGGGAGAGAGAGAGAGAGAGAGAGAGAGAAAGAGAGGAAGAGAGAGAGAGAGAGAGAGAGAGGAAAAGAGAGAGAGAGAGAGAGAGACAGACAGAGAGAGAGAGAGAGCGAGAGAGAGAGACAGCGAGAGAGAGAGACAGACAGAGAGAGAGAGAGACAGACAGAGAGAAAGACAGACAGAGAGAGAGAGGAAGAGAGAGAGAAAGAGAGAGAGAGAGAGAGACAGACAGAGAGAGAGACAGAGAGGGAGAGAGACAGAGAGAGAGAGAGGAAGAGAGAGAGAGAGAGAGAGAGAGAGAGAAAGAGAGGGAGAGAGAGAGAGAGAGAGAGAGAGAGAGAGACAGACAGAGAGAGAGAGAGA